>PVIC010047416.1:0-13897 GCA_004025085.1 Thryonomys swinderianus | reverse complement strand
TTTGTCTGATACACAGCTAGTAAAGATTTTTTCCCATGTTGTTGGTTGTCTTCTAGCAGTGCCAGCGACTTCTGTGGCTGTGCAGAAGCTTTTCAGTAGAATGAGATCCCATTTGTTGATTCTTTCTGCTAGTTCTTGTGCTATAGAGGTTTTATTCATAAAGTCTCTGCCTAAGCCAATGTCTCCAAGAGTTTTACCTGGCCTGTTTTCCAACAGGCTTATTGTTTCTGTTTTAATGTTTAAGTCTTGTATCCACTGTGAGTTTAGTTTTGTGCATGGTGAAAGAGATAGGTCTAGCTTTAGCTTTTGGCAGGCTAAAGCCCAGTTTTTCCAGCAACATTTGTTAAAGAGGCTGTCTTCCTTCCATTGGGGATGTTTGGCTCCTTTGTCAAAGATAAGGTGGCTTAGTGTATCTGGAGTTGCTTCTGGGTCTTCTAATCTATTCCACTGGTCCTCGGGTCTGTTACTTTCCAGTACCATGCAGGTTTTTTTTTTTTTTCTTTTTGGAGACAGGGTTTCGCTTTGTAGTTCAGGCTGGCCTTGAGCTCACTATGGTGCCCAGGCAAGCCGCCGCAAACCTAGCAATCCTCCTGTCTCTGCTTCCCAAGTGCTGGGATTACAGACGTGAGCCACCACGCCCAGCATTATATGTGGTAACCGGGGATCGAGCTCAGGTCCTTGCGCTTGCGAGGCAGGCGCCGGAACCACTAAGCTAACCCTCCGGCCCTACCATGCAGTTTTTATCACAGCGGCTTTATAGTAGAGTTTTAAATTGGGGATTGTAATACCCCCTGCCATGTCGTGGTTGCTTATAGCTTTTTTGAACTTTAATCAAAGAACTCTTTTAGCTCTTTGTCTTTTGAAGATTTCAGAACTTTACTTTTAACACTGTTACTCAAGATTCTAGGAAGACTAGCTATAGAGCTATTCAGTTACCAAATGTGTTTTCAGTTAGTAATGCAAAATCCTTCAGCCTTTGAGAGGGGACACTGAGCCAGGCATGGTGGTGCACATCTGTAATTCTAGCACTCAAGAGGCTGAGGCAGGAGGATCACCATGAATTCAAGGCCAGTCTGAACTATTTAGTGAGACCCTGTCTCAAAAAAAAATAACACTGGATGACTGGACTTGAATTGTTCATCTCTGCCCAGGTGCTGGAGGTGAAGCTAAAACCTCAGTTTTATACAGGAGGCAGAAGCAGCTTGTGATTCTATGTGAATCTTTCCTAGTGTTATTAGGAAAAGAGGAAGTGAGGATAATTGTGGTCAGTGGATTTCTTCAAAGTTTGTTGCTTTTAAATCAAATTAAGGGGGACCAGGTGTGTGGCTTACACCTATAATCCCAGCATTCAGGAGGCAGAGGCAGGAGGATTGCTGTGAGTTCAAGGCTTGCCTGGGCTACATAGTGGGCTCAGGGCCAGCCTGAACTACAAAGCATGACCCTGTCTCAAAAATATATATATCAAATTGATAAGGAGGTTGACAGCTGTAGACTTCAAGTACATGACACAAGAATAAAGTGTTAAGAGTGCAATTTTAGCTGGTGACACTATATGTTTCACATATTGAAGTTCACACCAGATAGATAAATTTAGTAATTTATTATTTCTAGCTCCCTTCTCTTTTAAAATAGAGCTATAAATTTCTCATTATTCCTTAGTACAACACAGGTGTGAAGTGTTATAATTAATTACCAACAAACATTCAGAATCTTGAATGATTTTGTGTGTCTGTGTAAGGATTAGAGTGGATTCAAGACTATCACTAACAGCCACTTTGCTGTTACCTTGGGGTGTGGTGTGTGTGTGTGTTTTTAGAAGAGAGGCTTATAGATAATCTATGTAGAATTGTTTAAAATTCTTTTCTTTCCATGACAATATACCTTGCATAGGAATGTAACTTGTGTGTTATGCCTAAGTAGTAGCTGTTTGTACTTAAACTTTAATTATCTTTCAGAGAGATTATTTTCATTGTAGCACAAGTCATATTACTGGGGTTTATGTATTAAAAATTAGAGATCATTTAATGCTATTCTCTGAATATTCCTGTTTCTTACCTCCCCAATATATTGAAATCCTAACCTCCAAGGTTAAATTTTGGGAATGTTGAATATTTAAAATCTTCTAGAAGAAAATAGAAAATACTTGTAACATTGGGATAGTCAACATTTCTGTAGGTCACAGAAAGCATGAACCATAAGCACTGGTATTGGACTTCATCAAATTGAAGATTTTTTTCTTCTAGAGATGTTTCATTAAGAATTGAAAAGGTAGACCGGAGATTTAGCTCAGTGGCATCATGCCCGCTGGCAAGCACAAGGTCATGAGTTCAATCCCTGGTACTGAGGAGGAGGTATGTTCGAAAAAATGAAAAGCTGCCAGACATGGGGGTGCATACCTATAATCCCAATACTTGGGAGGCTGAGGCAGGAGGATCACTGGGTATTCAAGGCCAGGCTACATAGTGAATTTGAGGTCAAGTATGAATTACATAGCAAGACCCTGTCTTTAAAAAAAATGAAGAGGTAAGCCACAGACATCCTACATATATCTTACCTAGGTCTAGTATTCATTAAATATAAGGAATTTATAATTAATCAGTAGACAATAAGCAGGATTTAAAAATGGGCAAAAAGTTTTAAATAGATAAGTCAAGAATAAAGATACATAAAAGAGCAGTACTGTAGGAGACCAGCTTGAAACCATGCTGGACAGGCAATAAAATAATATGAATTGACTTCTAATTTGGCCATTGATTGAAATTATGATTCAGGCCTAGGCCTAAGTGACTTGCTGGAAAAGCCTTCAGCTGGCATATGGACAAGCTCCCTACGCTAGTGGTCACAGAGAGATCGCAATGATCAATGATACTGTGACAGCTCTGATGGCAAGATGACACTGCAGCTGGCAATTTATGACTCCTGGGACAATTTCCCAGATCAAACGTTAGCTAAAGCTAACACAGGTGGCTTGTTAACTGCTACCTGTCCTTTGCAAGAATGCATCATTCTTCTCTTTGTAAAAGCCTGGCTTTCATTATTGCCTTAGTCTCGCTGTTCCTTGCATCTGCCTTACATCTTCTGCAGTGTTATGTGAGCCATAAATACTAAGAAGTCCAAGGCGTGGCTTCTTAGCCCAGAAGAGCTCAGGTCAGGTACCGCCCTGCTCTCATTATGCAAACCTTTGCTTCTTGTATTATTCTTCTTTCTCCTCTGCTGTACCTTCAGTCAGGAGGTTGAGCAGCCTGATGCAGAACTAGACGAAAAATATTCAACATCATTATCTACCAGAGAAATGCACATTTAAACCACAGTGAAATACCAATTAAAATTTAAAGACAATTATTAAGGTTTAGCAGCACATGGACATGATCAAATTTCACATATACTGTGAGTGGAAATGTAAAATTATATAACTACTTTGGAAAATTATTTGGCAGCTTCACGATACTGTATGTTACATATTTCCCATACTACCCTGGTGGTCTTTTTTTTTTTTTTATGGGGATCTAGTTATGTTGCCCAGTCTAGTTTTGAACTCATTAACTTAAGTGATCTTTCTGCCTAAACCTCCTGATAGCTGGAATTATAGCTATGCACTACCACACCCTATTTCACCTCGACATTCTACTTCTAGGTATTTACATAAGAGAAATGAAAGCATGAGATTTATACACATATTTATAGCTAATTACCTAGCCCAAATCAGGAAATACCCAGCAGGTCAATGGATAATGGTAATATGTCATATCCTCACAGTGGACTGCTCAGCACTAAAAAGATAGAAGGTGCCAGGCGTGGCAGTGCACAACTGTAATCACATCTACCACCTGGGAGAATAGGCAGAAGAATCACAAGTTTAGCCAGACAGAATGAATGAATTATGTGTAGGGAAAAAAGCCAGACACAAAAGACTAAATAACTGGACATTGTTACAAAATTTTAAAAACTGCAAATGAGTTTATAGGGACAGAAAACCATCAGTGCTGGGACAGAGGGAGAGGGATGTCTAGGGAGTGATGGAAGTGTTTTGTACTTTGATTGTGGTTCTGGTTCGACAATGTGTATGTGTACAGGTGTCAAAACTTAGCAAATAAAAAATGTTAGTTTGTAACCTCTCAGCTTGCTTTAAAAAAAAGTTTGAGGCTGTACTGTAAAGCTAATACAGGATTTCATGAAGACTTACCTTGGCTAAAAAGAGGTTGCATGTTGATAGGTTCCTGCAAAATTGAGTTGAAAGCCTGAAAGGAAAAAAATTAATGAACACTGTGAACCAGAGATCAGTGTATTGCTTGAGAAGGATAAAATGTGCTTTGAAGTGTTGGCAGGGGTTCAAATGCCTCTTTTTAAATGATGCCAAAGTATATGATAGGTAATGTGAAATAAGAAGAAACTATGCAAAAGGAAAAGAAAAAGCGTTGATAGGGGGAAGTAGAAGGGAAAGAAAAAATTCATAGTGAAAAAAAAGGAGACAAAGCTTATATATATAGGGAGTGGGGGCTGTAGGGAAGGTAGAGGATTGGAAAAAACAAGAATCAAGATGTGTCATGTACAGGTACAAGTTCTCCATGTTAAATGTGATCATATTCTATATAAAGAATGTACTGATAAAATCAATTTTAAAAATAAAAGGGAAAGGTAATTGCTGTGTAGATGAAAAGAGATTACTATTTTTTAATACACAGCTATAGTCATCTTTTCTATTTAAAGAACTGCAAATACTGTACTTATGAACAGTGAGAAAAGGATTTAGTTAATTTATAAATGTACTAATTCAAATGGCCAGTAAACACAGGACCTTATAGATGCACTAATTGATGTTTGTTGCCATGTTACTCAAAAAAGAACCATCATATTGCCTAATAGCAGGAATTAAATGAATTATATTCTCCCCATGATACAGACTGTGAAAATTATAGGATGTTGGCATGAAAAAATTTTTCTACTAAATTATGGGATTGCCTATATAGTATAATGGACTATAAAATAATGTATTTAAATATTAAAAATATTGAGATATACATCAACATTTTTTTTGAAACAGGGTCTTGCTTTATAGTTTGGGCTGGCCCTGAGCTCCCTATGTAGCCCAGACAAGCCTCGAACTCAGCAATCCTCCTGTCTCTGCCTCCCGAGTGCTGGGATTATAGGCATGAGCCACCACACCTGGCACACATCAACATTTTAACAGTGGTTAGTTTTGGTTGTAGGATTCTATGAGACTTGTTTTTCTATTTGTTAGGTTTTTTTTTTGTTTTTTTTTTTTTTTTTTGAGACAGGGTCTTGCTTTGTAGTTCAGGCTGACCCTGAGCTCACTGTAGCCCAGGCAAGCCTTGAACTCAGCAATCCTCCTGCCTCTGCCTCCTGAGTGCTGGGATGACAGGCATGAGCCACCATGCCCAGCACTGTGGTATATGGTATTGATTGCTGGTGGGCGTGAGTCACCACGCCCAGCATTGTATGTGGTTACTGGGGATTGAACTCAGGACCTTGCGTTTGCGAGGCTGGAACTGGAACCACTGAGCTAAATCTCTGGCCCAGTTTGTTTTGTTTTTTAAGGCTGAGTCTTGCTATACAGTTCAGGCTGGTCTTAAATTCACTGTGTAACCCCAACTGGCTTCAAACTCATGGTGACTACTTGTCTCAACCTCTTGAGTTCTGGGATTACAGGTGGATACCACATGCCTGGCAAGATTTATTTATTTATTTATTTATTTATTTATTTTTTTGCTTTTTTTGAGACAGGGTCTCACTTTGTAGTTCAGGCTGACCCTGAGCTCACTATGGTGCCCAGGCAAGCCACCGCAAACTCAGCAATCCTCCTGTCAAGATTTATTTTTGTAATATTCATTTTTATTCTTTTTATTTTATGTTTCTTAAAGAAAAAAAAATTGAGACAGGATCTTGGTGTGTTGCCAGGGCTGGTTTTGAACTCCTAGGTTCAAGTGACACTCCTATCACAGCCTCCAGAGTAGCTGTGATAAGAGGTGTATACCTCCACATCCAGCTGTACTCAAGTATTTTACTGGTTTGTTTGTATCTATGTATGTATATATGTATTTGTTGAGACAGGGTCTCACTATATAGTTCAGGCTGGCCTTGAACTCACTATGTACCCCAGGCTGACCTTGAACTTGTGGTAGTACCCTGACTCAGCCTCGAAAGTGCCAGAATCATAAATAAGTGCCACCACACCCAGATGCTTAAGTTTTTATTGTGTAGTTTGGGATATATAGTATCTTTGATTCAGATAAATCTATAAATAGTTTGAAAGATGAGCAGATGTTTATAATTGATACTATATAGGTAATATGCTATTCTTTCCATTTTTGAAAGTTCTATTTAAAAAATTGTAAGGTTTTTTGTTTTGTTTTATTTTGTTATGGTTTTTTTTGCCAGTACCAGGGATTGAACTGAGGATCTTGTGTTTGCCAGGCAGGCACAGTGCCACTGTGCTAAATCCCTGGCTGAAAGGTTTTTAAAAGCTTGAAAGCTCTCACTTTATTTATGGCACTATATGAACCATACTTATAAGTGTATCTCCACATATGAAGTTTATTTTTAATAAGTTCAAGACAAAAAGCCAGTAGTCACCCCTAATTGCTGGATGCTCTTCTGGCCTTGTAGAAATAGGCAGTGAATTTTTCTGTCTGCTGATGTTTAGCAGTATTCTGATTCTTGAGTGAGTTCTGATCAGGTTAGATACCAGAAGTAGTATTACTAGTGATCCATTCATTTATAATTAGAATTACTTGCATTTCTAAAGTGATTTTTAAAAGTTAATAATACAGTAAATAATATGTGCTATAAAATTTAAGAGAATATTTAGCAAAAAATGTTCTGTCCTTAACTCTCAGCTACCTCTTCTGTGCTTTGGAAATGTTAAAGTCCACCATTGAAGACCACCAGGAACAGTAAAAGCTAGGTTTATTTACCTTGTTGCAGAAAAGATTGACCCGCCCCTGAAGAACTATGGGGCACCTCAGAAGGAAGGAGGTAGGGAACACGGAAGGCCTTAGGTGTGGTTAGTCAGAAAGCGAGGTAGGCTGGAAGTTAGTAGTGTGGCAGGGTTGGCTAGAATCCAGCTTGAGGGACTTGCTGGAACAGTGGCTGTGCCTTTTGTCCACTTCAGTCCCACAGAAGTTACTATTATCTCAGATTGTGGTTGCGGAACATACATGCCTGAGTCACAGAACATACATTCCTGGGTGGGCTGAAATTTAAAGAGAGGTCTTATACTTAGATGGTCTGTGATGTTCATTGTAGTTTCTGCTTATCTGTTTTGCAAATCTTAGTATTCTGAGCATTTCTAAGCAGTTTGTGGTTTCTATCTTATCTCAAATCTCTGCTTCTGATCATTCTTCAGTAAACTGAAAGGCTTGCCATGTGAGGGAGAGCAATCAAGATTTGTACTCCTCGTTGGTAGTTTTCCAGTGTTTATCAGCCTTTTGATAGTAGACATTTTGACATCTAATGCACTGGGTCTTTTTGCCTTCTGCTCTTTGGTAATCACTACATCACCTGGCCTGAACTCTGGCGATCACATATTTGGTATTCACAGAGGACAGAAACTCAGATGAGAATTTAGTATTATTGAATTTTGAAATAGGGTTCCCCATATAGCCCATCTATTTAGATCGCCCTTTTACAACAAAGTAAGTTTTAAAAAATCTGAATGTATATTGTTCAGTATTACAGATGTCTGAGTAACTAGTTCGATATTTGATGAAATTTGTCAAATAGAGGTCTTAATAGACTAGCATTGTAGTTCACTGGTAGAACAGTTGGCATAGTTTGTGCAGGGCAGGGCCCTGGGCTCAGTCTCCAGCATCATGCACACACACAAAAGTCGCAGTAGTACCAACAATAAAAGAAAAGATGTCTACTGACAATCTAGAATCTTGAACCAGTGGAGAGAGAAGAAAAAAACCAAGAGAAGCCAAGTGTGACAATGCACGTCTTAATCTCAGTACTCAGGAGGCTAAGGTAGGAGGATTACTGCAAATTTGAAGTGAGACCGGTCTACACAGTTAGTTCAAGACCAGCCTGAGCTACATAGTGAGATCCTATCTCACCCCTGCCCTCCCAAGAAAGAAGATAGACAAGAGAATCAGAAGATTAAAGGACAAACCACACAGAGTGCAATGATAATCACTGGCTTCTGCCACATGGGAAATTCTGATGTCTTGATGATCTTGGGACATAAACAGTCTGTTCACCAAGTCTAGGAACAAAACAGTTCTGGAAATCCTGACTCAACCACAGTCTGTGTATAGCAGTGAAATGAGCAGTCTGTATGATTGATATATTCTGTGATATGAGGAGCTGTAAGTGCATCATACACGTATTTTCAGAACTTCTCCGATATATCTTCTACAAAGTTCAACTTCTGATTTTCAGAGTATAGCTGAGAAC
This sequence comes from Thryonomys swinderianus, assembly GCA_004025085.1. Lineage (NCBI taxonomy): Eukaryota > Metazoa > Chordata > Mammalia > Rodentia > Thryonomyidae > Thryonomys > Thryonomys swinderianus. The sequence continues at coordinate 5,485 of PVIC010047416.1, read as the reverse complement.
TTTGGGTGAATGTCAGGAAGAAGCAGAAACCACGTATGGATGATGGGAGTGTAGGCTTTAGCTAAATTGTTATATTAACCAAAATTGACAGAATGGAAGAGAGTGGAATCCTCTGTGATAGTTAAGCACTTTATCAGTTTTATAGGATTTAGTCACTGCTTATCCTGGAAGTAAGAAAATGTTATAAACAGGACATTAACACATCTGCAGGCCCTCCTTTTATTTGTCCTACCATGTATTACAAATTTCACAAGTACAGACTTGTTTAAACTTAGACATAAAATATTTTTATAGCTGTTATGTCATTCTGTGTCCATGAATGTATGTTTTCTTTAATCTGTAAGATAGCCAAATGTTGAAGCACATCTTTTATTTACTTATTGAGATAGTCTTACTGTTTTCTCCAGGCTGCTCTAGAGCTCCTGAACTCAAGCATACCTCCTGCCCCAGCCTCTTGGGTAGCAGCGATAAAAGGTGCACATGACAAAGCTCAACAACTAATTCATATTGTGAACATATTTTTCTTATACGTGATTAATTTAGAAGTTGATTAGAAATTCCCTATACATGAAATATACATGTATAATGTATGTAAATTCTATAACATTAATTTCTTATACATGAAATTTAGAAATTTCTTATACGTGTTTAATTTTTAGTAGGATTGATTTATTTATTTTTAGTGTTACCAGGGATTGAACTCATGACCTTGACTTGCAAGGCAGGTGGCAGTTCCATTTAGCTAAATCCCTTGCCCCACATGTATAATTTTTGATTAGGCTGAGTTTTTTTTTTGTTTGTTTTTGGTTTTTTGAGACAGGGTCTCGCTTTGTAGTTCAGGCTGGCTCTGAGCTCACTATGTAGCCCAGGCAAGCCTCGAACTCAGCAATCCTCCTGCCTCTGCCTCCCGAGTGCTGGGATGACAGGCGTGAGCACTGTGGTATGTGGTATTGATTGCTGGTGGGCATGAGTCACCACACCCAGCATTGTATGTGGTTACCGGGATCGAACTCAGGACCTTGCGCTTGTGAGGCAGGCGCCGGAACCACTGAGCTAAATCTCCGGCCCGAGTTTTTTTCTTTTAACAGAAAAATAATAAGGCAAAATTTTGAAGTCAGAGAATGCCAACAAGGCTAATAACTTCTGTAATCCTTTAAAGTTTTAAAACAAAGTAAAATATCGAAGCATTGTGGTATTTAACGATCATTTAGTAGAAGCCAAAAGATGCTGTAGGTATGAATGGCATCATAATGTTTTTTTGTTTGTTTGTTTGTTTAAGACAGGGTCTCGCTTTGTAGTTCAGGCTGGCCCTGAGTTCACTATGTAGCTCAGGCAAGCCTCGAACTCAGCAATCCTCCTGTCTCTGCCTCCTGAGTGCTGGGATTACAGGTGTGAGCCACCATGCCCAGCATTGTGGTATGTGGTATTGATTGCTGGTGGGCGTGAGTCTCCACGCCCAGCATTGTATGTGGTTACTGGGTATCGAACTCAGGACCTTGCACTTGCGAGGCAGGCGCCAGAACCTCTGAGCTAACCCTCCGGCCCAGTTGCTACTTTTTCTTAAAGTGAGGAATTCTAAAAGAAAATTTAAGAGTGTGTTAAAAAGCACAGAAGTAACAGAATATTTTGGTTATTTTTGTCGGATTTTTATTCTCCTGAACACACCAAAATATGAACGAGTTGATAGAGGTCAGAGAGGCCTGCATGAGTTTTATTTTTTCAACAAAAGTTCTTCTTTGTGTCCTGGCAGTTGAGAAGTCTTTTAAGAAAAAAATTTTAGAATTCTACTTGCATTTTGGAGCCTCTGCATGTTAAAAAATGCAAAGTTTGGTATGGTAACACTTCCCTGTAGTCTCAACTATTCAGGAGGCTGAGATAGGAAGATTACTTGAGCACAGGAGATCCAGCCCAACATATTGGGCAACATATTGAGACTTATCTATAGAAAGAAGAATGCAAACCCTTAGATAGTCACAGTTGTGAGTCTTTGTTTTAAGATTATCTTGCTCATGCCAGATGTGGTGGCTTATACTCTGTAATACCAGCTAGTACTTGGGATGCTAAGGTGGGAGGATCAAAAATTCAAGGTCAGGGCCGGAGGGTTGGCTCAGTGGTTCCAGCGCCTGCCTCGCAAGCGCGAGGTCCTGAGTTCGATCCCTGGTAACCACATATAATGCTGGGCGTGGAGACTCACGCCCACCAACAATCAATACCGCATACCACAGTGCCGGGCGTAGTGGCTCATGCCTGTAATCCCAGCACTCGGGAGGCAGGGACAGGAGGATTGCTGAGTTTGCGGCGGCTTGCCTGGGCACCATAGTGAGCTCAGGGCCAGCCTGAACTACAAAGCAAGACCCTGTCTCAAAAAAAAAAAAAAAAAAAAAAAATTTCAAGGTCAGCCTGCGTAATTTAGTGAGATCTTGTTCAAAATAAAATTTAAAAAGGTCTGGAGATATGGCTTGGTACTCCTTAAGTTCAATCCTAGGACTGGGAGAAAAAAAAAGTTTATTCATGTTAAAAATTCACCAAGAAATCACTTGTAATTCTAAATTCTTTCTTGGTGAAATTATGTTGTTGAATTATATTCATAATCTGAAATATGAAGCATGCAGATAGAGTTGATCCAGAGGGGACCGTTAGATTGGGAAAATCTCTGGTTTGCTGCTATTGGTGGGAATGAACAGCCTCTTTGCTATCACGTCTCCAGAGGGCATGGATGACACCAAAGTCCTGCTTTACAGCTGAAGCAGCTTGAGACAGACAGAGGTGAACACAGTACTTCCAGGATTGTGGGACTGAGAAGAGTCCTTGTGAAGCTTTAGAGAAGGTGGCCTGAGGCAGACTTTGTCCAGAGATGCTGGTGTAATGAGACCTGAACTTGTCAGCCTTTGGGAGTGGGTAGAGAGCGGATTTCTTAGGCCCATCTGTCCTCTCCTTGTGCGTTTCATTTTATATGTGAACAGCACTCAAGATACCTGAACAAGAAGTAGATGATAGCAATGCCACTAATTAGGTAGAAGCCCTATTTCACTCCTTCTGCTAAGACTTGAGAAGTCAGAGGACCCTGTGTCCCCTTGACGCTGAGGTACTTCACAAAAAGATTGGCACTCAGATACCTGTTGCAGGCAGGGTAGTCTTGAGCAAGGGGACATTCAAGTGGTTCCACTTACATACACTTCATAGCAGAAACAAAGGGCTTGGCTAAAACTTAGTGGAATTAATAATAGTTAAGTCCACAGATCAAAAACAGAGAAGCATTTATTTGTAGTTTTTTTTAAAAGCTTGATTTATTTAATATGTCACAACAAGCAGAAGATACCAGATGAACCTAGTGATCTCTCAAGAGGATGGCAGTTATGCAAGACACTGACTATTGTCATTAGATTAATGACAGTTTTGGTTGTGAAGTGGAAGTTTGTAATTTTTGAAAGGGCCAGTTAGAATTTGTAAACTAGACGAATTGCTAGAACTCATGAAACCTAGTAGGTCTGGGAAGTTCATATTAATTAGCCTAAAGTCTTATCTTGGAACATATGGGTCTGGAGAATCTAGTTTGAGTTTAGTCAGTAACACACATTATTGGTTTGGCTTGGTCAGTTTAATCTGTTTTATGAGTCATAGTACTGTTAAAAATTGTGGTTTCTCAGGCCGGAGATTTAGCTCAGTGGTTCCGGCGCCTGCCTCGCAAGCACAAGGTCCTGAGTTAGATCCCCGGTAACCACATACAATGCTGGGCATGGTGACTCATACCCAGCAGCCATCAATACCACATACCACAGTGCTGGGCGTGGTGGCTCACGCCTATAATCCCAGCACTCGGGGAGGCAGAGATAGGAGGATTGCTGAGTTCAAGGCTTGCCTGTGCTACATAGTGAGCTCAGGGCCAGCCTGAACTACAAAGTGAGACCCTGTCTCAAAAAAAAAAAAAAAATTGTGGTTTCTCTTTGAATTCAAGAGGAATTCAGTGTTACTTTCTTGTGTGTATAACAATGAATGTGTGGGGCTAGGGATGTAGCTCAGAGGTCAGGCATGTGCTTAGCATGTGTCAGATCCTACATTCCATTCCCAGTGCACGCACATACATGCACATGCATATGGACATACACACAACACATGCCTTGGAAGTATACTTACAACTATTGAAAGGTTGTAGAAAGGAAACATTGACCTTGAGAATTACCTGAGGTTATGTATTAGTTGTTTTGTTGTTGTTGTTGTTTATTTGAGACAGGGTCTCACTTATGTAGTTCAGGCTAGCCCTAAGCTCACCATGTAGCCCAGGCTAGTCTTGAACTCATAGCAATCCTCCTGCCTCTGCTTCCCGAGTGCTGGGATTATAGGCATGAGTCGCCATGCCAAGCACTGTGGTATGTGATACTAGGGATCAAACTCGGGCCTTACACTTTCGAGGCAGACACCGGAACTGCTGAGCTAAATCTCTGGCCCTGTACATTAGTTTTATATTGCTCTATAGCAAATCCCCACAAGTGTAGAGGCTTAAACTGACACTTGTCTTAGCGTATAGTTGCATGGGTCAAAAGTCTAGTTGTAACTTGGACTGCTTGCTTAAGGCCTCAAAGGCCAAAAGCAAAGTGCCTACCAGCTGAGTTCTCATCTGGATCTCTGGTGAAGAACATGCTTTCAAGAGCATGTAGGTTGTTGGCAGAATTTCCTTGCTTGTGGTGGTAGGTATGGGGTGCTTCTATTTTGTTGTCTCTTGATTGAGGGCCACTTAGCTCTTCCAGGCTACCTGCATTTCTTATGTTGTGGGACCTTCTGTCTTCAAGCCAATAATGGAAAACTGATATGTCCAGTCCCTCTTGCACTGCAAATCTCTACACCGCCTATGTGTGTGACCTCTAGGTTCAGGTTTAGTCAAGTCTACCCAAATGATCATGACATCTGCCAGCTTCATAGTGTGCTTGATGGGATGACTGGGAGGCAGTTTGTATATCTCAGGGCCACCCACAACCACGTCTTTTAATGTCTGAAAATGTAAGCCACAAAATTTCCTGTGTTGTTTACAAGTAAGCTTAAGGTTGAATTTTTAAATATTACTCATTAAAATCAGTCTGGGGTGCAGGTCTGTTTGAGAAAAGGCTTCATTTGTTTTAAGTATAAAACTGATTTACATAGGGGAGGTAATCCATGGTGGGACTGCCTTTTTTCCAGCTGGTATCTTTTACTTTCTTTTTTAATAAAGTTTATAAAAGCAGAAAAACTAAAGTGTAAGCAAAGAAGATAGAAAATATCTCATATGTAACCCAAACACCCTTGCTTGTACTATCATCATTTTCTTTCAGCTTTTGTCATTCATTTAGAATATCAGAAGAATCATGTTGAATATGTGTAATTATATATTCTGATTTTGCCAGGGATTTAGCTCAAGTGGTACCGCACCTACCTTGGAAGCAGAAGGGCCTGTGTTGATCCCCAGTACCACAAAAAAGAAAGAAAGAAAGAAAGAAAGAAAGAAAGAAAGAAA
>PVIC010047415.1:0-13876 GCA_004025085.1 Thryonomys swinderianus | reverse complement strand
AGCTTTATTAATAATTGCCAAAAATCAAAAGCGATGATAACCTTGTGGGTGAATAAACTGGTGCATCCAGAGAGGGGATATTATTCAGTGGATATATTATGCTAAGAAGAAATGAATTATCAAGTCATGGAAAGAAGAAAATTGAAATACATATTACTGTAAGTAGCTAATCAGAAAAGTTTATGATTCCAATTCTATGCATTCTGGACAGGGCAAAAACTATAGAGATGATGAAAAGGTTGGGGTTTATCAAGGATTAGAAGGAAGGGAAAATTGAATAGGGGAAGCACAGATAATTTTTAGGACAATAAAAATACTGTGTGGTTATATAATGGTAGATAAATGTGATTATACATTTGTGAAAGATTATAGAATGTATATCACTGAAAATGACCTTAATGTAAACAAAGAACTCTGATAATGCTGTATTCGTGTAGGTTCGTCAACTGTAACAAATGTACCATTCTTGTGGATAATATTGATAGAGGAGGTTGTGCGTGGGTTGGGTTACTCTGTCTTTCTGTTCAGTGTAGCCTAAAATTACTCTAGAAAAGTAATAAGAAAGGTACAAATTAATATTATAAGATGGTACATACACATTCATGCCAATAAATTAGAAAATCCACATGAAATGGGATTTCTAGGAAAATATTTACCAATTCAAAAGTAAATAGAAAATTTGAATGGTTTACATCTGTTTAAGGAATTGAAATTGAAGGTATAAGCTAAAACTACCACAAACAAACCTTGAGATCCATATTTCTTCACTAGTGAATTCTTAAACACTTAAGGCAATAATTTTGTAAGAGTCCTTCAAATAATTGAAAAAGAAAAATAATTCCCAATTCAGGTCAAGGCCACCATAACTTTAATACCAAAGGTGGTAAATCTACTAGAAGATTATTACGCCATTATTGTGCATAAACATTCCTATAAATATCCTAAACAAAATATCGGCAGACAGGGTCCAATTATTTATAATAGGAGTGCCAGTTTGGTTTAGTGTATGAAATCAGTATTTTCAGCCAATCAATTGAGACAGCTGGCTATCCTTGTATAAAGAATGAAGATGGCTTTCTCCTGACACAAACAATTTAAAGACCTACATGTAGGAGCTAAACTTATAAAATTCTTAGATGAAAACACAGGTATCAATCTTTATGACTTTGAATTAAAAATTAGTTTCTTAGATATGACATCAGAAGCAAAACCAACTAAAGGTAAAGTTGAATTTCATTAAAATTTAAAACTGTTATACTTAAAAAAAAAAAAAGATTATCAAGGGGCCAGAAGGTTAGCTCAGTGGTTCCGGTGCCTGCCTCACAAGTGCAAGGTCCTGAGTTCGATCCCCGGTAACCACATACAATGCTGGGCGTGGAGACTCACGCCCACCAACAATCAATACCACATACCACAGTGCTGGGTGTGGTGACTCAAGCCTGTAATCCCAGCATTTGGGAGGCAGAGACAGGAGGTTTTCTGAGTTCGAGGCTTGCCTAGGCTACATAGCTCAGAGCCAGCCTGAACTACAAAGCAAGACCCTGTCTCAAAAAAAAAGATTATGAAGAATCAAGAAATGAGGACTGGCCGGGCATGGTGGCTCACACCTGTAATCCCAGCACTCGGGAGGCAGAGGCAGGAGGATTGCTGAGTTCAAGACTTGCCTGGGCTACATAGTGAGCTCAGAGCTAGCCTGAACTACAAAGCGAGACCCTGTCTCAAAAAAAAAAGAAATGAGGACTGAAGATATAGCCTAATGATAGAATGTTTGCCTAATATGCCTGAGACCTTGAGTTTGATCTTCAGTGCTGGGGGATAAACAGAAAAAGAAAAGACAACTCACAGAATGGGAGAAAGTTTTAGCAAATCACACATTTGATAAGGGTCTAGTATCCAGTTACATAAGGAAGATTTAGAACTCAGCAACATGAAGGTGAACAACCTAATTTAAAAATGGGCAAAAGACCTAAATAAACTTTTCTTCAAAGAAGTTATACAAAAGATCAATAAGCATACATGAAAAAGTTTAATATTATTAATCATTAGAGAAATACAAAGTGACAACCACAAGAGACCACTATTAGGTATATATCCAAGAGTATTAAAAGGCTATGTCCCCACAGAACCTTGTATACCAAAACCATAATAGCATTATTTATAATTGTCAGAAGTGAATATACCCCAAATATCTGTCAGTTAATGAACAGATAAACAAATGTAGTGTATCTACTTCATAGATCATTACTCAGCTACAAAAAGTAATGAAGCATTGCCGGGCATGATGGCTCATGCCTGTAATCCCAGCACTCGGGAGGCAGAGACAGGAGGATTGCTGAATTCAAGGCTTGCCTGGGCTACATAGTGAGCTCAGAGCTAGCCTGAACTACAAAGCGAGATCCTGTCTCAAAAAAAAAAAAAAAGTAATGAAGCACTGATTCATGCTACAATGGAGATATACAGAATATTTATACTAAGTAATGCACAAGGACCATGTATTATGTGATTCCTCCTATATGAAATGTCTACAATACTCACATCCTTAGAGATTGGTAGATTGATAGTTCCTGGGGCAGAGAGTAATGAAAAATGGGAAGTCTAAGTGCCAGTGAGTATGAAATTCATGATAAAAATGTTTCAGAGTTATATAGTCATGATGATCACACAACTTTGTGAATATGTTAAAAACCATAAGCTGTGGGCCGGAGATTTAGCTCAGTGCTTCCGGCATCTGCCTCACAAGTGCAAGGTCCTAAGTTGGATCCCCAGTAACAACATACAACATTAGCAGGTGTTGTGAGTCACACCCACCAGCAATTAGTACCACACACCACAATGCCAGGCATGGTGGCTCACGCCTATGATCCCAGCACTCGGGAGGCAGAGGCAGGAGGATTGCTGAGTTCCAGGTTTGCCTGGGCTACATAGTGAGCTCCAGGCAGCCTGAACTATAGAATGAGACCCTGTCTAAAATAACAACAACAACAACAAAAAAAACACAAACTGTACCCTGAAAAGATGATTTTATGACATCTGAGTTATAAAAGTAGTATATTTAAATGAAGATGATAAATGATAAGAGTTTCTCAAGAGAAATGCAGAAAAAATTAAACTAAATATTTAATTCATAATAAATACTAGAAATCATGGAAATTTCTTTATGCTAATAAAGGTCATCAATAAAAAATCTTACAGACGGGCTGGAGGGGTAGCTCAGTGGTTCCAGTGCCTGCCTCCCAAGCGCAAGGTCCTGAGTTCGATCCCGGTAACTACATACAATGCTGGGCGTGGAGACTCACACCCACCAGCAATCAATACCACATACCACAGTGCCGGGCGTGGTGGCTCACGCCTGTCATCCCAGCACTCGGGAGGCAGAGACAGGAGGATTGCTGAGTTCGAGGTTTGCCTGGGCTACATAGTGAGTGCAGAGCCAGCCTGAACTACAATGCAAGACCCTGTCTCAAAAAAAAAAAAAGATGTATATGTACATGTACCAACCTAAGGGATGCGGTCATGTATTGGAAATATGTACTAATTAAAAACTGAAGAAAGCAAAAAGTATTTCATATTCACAACAGATAAAGTCCTATACATTTAGAAATGCATTGAAAAAGTGTTATTTGTAAGAATTCTACTAAAAGAAATATCCACAGTGTTTTTATTACAATAAGAAACATCTAGGCAGGTTAACTTTATAAGGAAAAAAGTGTATTTTGGCTCACACTTCTGGAGCTACAACGTCAACGTTGTACATCGTCTGGCAAGAGACGTCCCTAGCAGAGTTCTGAGGCAGCACAGGGCACCACTTGGTAAAACGGGGAATGTTGTGCGTCCGTGTGCACACGTGTCTTTTCTGGTCTCTCTTTCAGTCATGGAGTCGTCCCCACCTTCAGTCCATGATCTGAGTGAGTTACTTTTCTCCTTGCTGGCCACAGTGCCCCACGCTCCTAGGGGAAGGAGGAAAGGACTGTTTCAGCTCGTAGTTTGTAGAGGTTTCAGGCCACAGGCAGCTGGCTCCAAAGCAGGGCAGTGCGGCTGAGAAACAGCCCGAGGGCAGCACAGACCGGAAGCGGCAAGTGCTCAAAGCAGGAGGGATTTACATAGATCCAGGCCACACCCACAGTGACCCACCTACTCCATCAGGCTCTCCCTGAGGCCAGGGTCACACCCAGCTATAAACCCGGCAGTGGATTCCAGTAAGGCACACCCACTTCGCACTCACCTCCCCAAAACGCCACTGGGGAGCACATGAAGCTTGGGGGGGGGGGACATCTAGGTCTAAGCTGTAGCATTTCCTAGTCCTTGTACCTCTCCCAGTACCTCGCCGCTAAACTTCATAGTTGAAGTGAATTTCTACCCTCTTATTACTTCACAATGGGGATTACATTTCAATACTTGAACCCCTGGGGAACGCACTCAAAATGTGTGCAACGTCCAAATCATAGCAAGTACGTGTATAGAACATGAATTATTTTATTTCGTTGAAAAGCAGTCAGTAGGCTCACGGGCTCAGCCATTTCCAAGTGTACCTTGTGAGTCAGATTTGCAAGCCCAGTGGAGGTCACCTGATCCAGGCTTTCGCAAGCAGAGGGGTTTGTGACTCCTGGCCCCAGGGACCAGGAAAGTGGGGGTAACATCTACTCTTCTCCTGGGGCAGCTCCTGTAGACATCCTGGAGTTTTCCTGAAGCAGTGCTGCTCTGTGATCTGGGTGGCTGCAGTCGTGATGGGGTTAAATGCTAACGGGAAGCCCTGCTTGGAACTAGAGTCAGTACAGTGTTAGGAACCTGGACATTACTGTTTTGTGTCTCCATGTAAAAAATCATCAAGGAATATCGCTTCCTTTTCACCCTGAGACCCCAGAAGGAGCGAAACTTCCCCTTTCTATCACATCCAAGACTCTCAAGAGTTTTGTTTTGAACGTTGAGTTCCTTTTGGGGAAGGAGAAACACAAACACTTCTGATGTGTGCGTGCGTGTGCCTGCGTGTGGCGTGTACACAAAGAAAGAGGCTGCTTCTTCTCTCTCACCTCTCTGCATTACAAGTCTTTGCCTCTTGCTCTGAACTTGTAGCTGTCAGCAGTGTGCCAGGGGGCATGCGGTTTCTGGGCTGTCTGTTTCCCAAGGTCATCCTTTGAGGTGAGCAGACTGCTGGATGCATGTGTAATAAGTCAAAGTTCTTCAGCTGACTTGGTGGGCTCTTCCCCTCTGATCCAGAGCTGCAGAGGAAATCTGAGTGGAGCGTGTAGACTATATAGTTGCTATACATTCCTAAGTGAAAATGAAGGCACACTTAACATTCCCGGGTGCCCACATCTGTCTCCTCCTTTACTGTCCTTTGGTGAGTGCAAAAGGATGTGACAGTGTTTGGTGGAGTTGGTGGAGAGGGAAGCAGTGGCCCGTGGGCTGCAGCGTGGAAAAGGAGGTTATCCTAGGATGAAATATCAAACCATACAACATTGATTTTCCTTCTGAGGGGTCCGGATATCACATCCTTCCATTTCCCTCCAGTCCCTGCCTGCCATCGACGGGGAAGCATTAACAGGGAATAATCAATGATGCTCCGTCCTGAAAATAAAAGGCTTGTCATGTCTCTCCATTTGGTGGAATGGATTGGGAGCCACGCTCATGTGGCCGCTTCCATCTGTCTCCTGACAGAGGCACTGACTCAGACACGCTTTCCACCCAGAGGGCTGCAGCCCACAGCCAGGTGACCGCAAGCTCTCCGTGGGCATCTGGAAAAACAAGACTTCAATTTCTTTGAACTCTTGTGTCAGGAGCTTGGCTCGCTATCAAACATGGCAGCTTAGGAGTGGCTTTAGTGAACTTTGATTTTTGAGTTTCCTCGTGGATTGATGTTTCCTAATTTGCTCCGTGCTGTGCATGCAGTTAAAACAAAGCCATGGATGCATTCATTGTTTTATGACAAGATCATAAGAATGCACAATGGACAGGGTCTTAAATGAGTGGTCCAGCTTCACCCCACATCCAATATGTAAATTCACAGCAACTTTCCCGGTTGCTTTCGCACCAATACTACCTCCTATTATTGTCTTTTGTCAGAAACCTCAACTAACTCAGAAAGTTGTGTGTGTGTGTGTGGTTTTGTTTTTTTTTTTTGAGGCAGGGTCTCACTTGTAGTTCAGTCTGGCCCTGAGCTCACTATGTAGCCCAGGCAAACCTTGAACTCAGCAATCCTCCTGCCTCTGATTCCTTAGTGCTGGAATCACAGGCGTGAGCCACCACACCCAGCACTGTGGTATGTGGTACTGATTGCTGGTGGGTGTGAGTCACCATGCCCAGTATTGCTATATGTGGTTACCGGGGGATCGAACTAGAGACCTTGTACTTGCTAGGCAGGCGCTGACCTAAATCTGGCCCCTAGAGAGTATATTTTATACTTGACTTTGGCTGACATTTGCAGTAATTTATCCATGTGTTCTCCGGGTCCTATTTGGTTCCCACCTCTGCACCCTCCCATTCACAATACTGAAAGTCCTTTTGCTTTTCTTATTATGTCTGGTCATCCACCAAAACCTCTGGCATGGACACATGGTACAGGCTCTTCTTTCAGCACCTTAGTAGCCTCCCTGCCCCTGCCTAATCCTTCACCCTTCAGCCCAGAGGTGAAAAATCATCTCTTTCAGTTTCTCATGGTCATGTAGCTTAACACTCTCTTAGCTGGCTTTGGAAGACATACTTCACACTTGTTTGGAGATGGTTCTAGTCTCTTTGCATTTTGATGTTTTCTTCACCTGAAGCCATGTTTTTCTATTCCTGTACTTAGATGGTTTGTTTTTATTTGGACCTGCATGAAGAATCACACAACTACTGTGATTATAATTTATCTTGTGAGTTGGTTTGTTGATCCACCTATTCCTGGAGCTGTTTTGTAATATTTATTTATTTATTTACTTTGGTTTCTTTTTTTTTTTTGAGACAGGATTTCACTGTTCCAGGCTTGCCTTGAGTTTACTACATAGCCTAGGATGGCCTCAGATTGCATTAGTCCTCCTGTCTCAGCCTCCTGAATGCTGGGATTATAGGCACACTCTGTAACACCTAGCCATGGAGCTCTTTTTAGATCAGTTTCTGCCACTAAAAGCTTTCACTGCTATTCATAGCCTTGCTTAATCTGCAGATTCTGCAAGCATTCCTTTCCTCTTGGTCTTGATCACTGGCAGAAATGAGAGGGTAGGGCCTGGGAGACCCTGATATCAGTTGTATAATTGACAGGGCCTTAGGTTCATCTAGCCAATAGCTGAGTTGCATTCCTCTTCTTGTTACAGGGACAGAACCTACCCTATTAAGTTACTGCGGTGCAGAGAGCAGGGAACACACGATGCCATGGGCAGATACATTTCAAAAGGGAGGTCAGAAGGCTGGGAAGAATGTGCTCCGTTCCTTTTGGAAATGCACCAGTCCGAGAACTTATCCCATCTTCTGTCTTGTACATAGTGACAGTACTTACCATCACACAGCACTGCCCGCTCATTCTCTGGCTCAGTCCTTCCTTGATTGTTTTGCCAGGGAAGGGGTGCTTTTCTCCCTGAACTCCCCCTACATGTTAATGTGGGCTCTAGGAACAGAGGTTCTTCCAATAAGCTGCCCTGTTTGGGCCCCTGTGAAAGGGCTCATAAAGTGGTTCATTCAGCTCATTTGTACTACAGGCCTGATTTTCTTTTGGGATCTGTCCTCCTCCATTCTTCCTTCATAAATTTTCAGTGAAATCTTCCAACACAAGAAGTGGGCAGAATCAGTAATGCTAACCCTCCGCATCCCTGATCTGGGCTGTGCGCTGCAGCAAGACACCCGGACCAGATGTTTTTCCTGGCAAGGGAGTTCTCCTAGCCTCTGCAAGTCCATTTTTCCTATCAGATGTGTCAGTTCTCCCAGGAAAGTCATCTGTTTACTATAAACAAATCAGTGTTTACAGCAACAGAACTCCAAGCAAAATAAAATGTAGATTTCAACAATATTCAGGCTCTGAGCCCAGCCAACCTACATATTCAGGGAAGGGTTTCACAACACAACTTCCCAGGTTTCCTGGTTGGCACCTCCAGTTCCCACTGTCTGTGAAGGAACAGTCAGCTGTGTGCCTGACAGAGGAAGGGGAGGAGGTTAGGAAAGCATTTACTGAAATGCAGATATATTGTCTCTAAAAGTGGAACAATTATGAGGTAAAATGATGTCAGTCTTCTAGTGTGTGCATGTGTGTGAGCCTAAGCCTTTGTTTTCAAGGTGCTCAGTAAGACTGAGGGCAAGTCTGTTTGCATCTCAGCTTCCTCATACCATAAGATGGATAGAATAATTTATGTCTCTCCTTCTGATCATAATTGCTGGCCTCTGAATGAAGCATTGCCATTTATGGTCGTATTTATTCTTTCATTTTACTCAACTTGTTTGTTGAAAGAACCAACAAGAATTGGTGTGAAAATACTTACTGAAATACAATGTATGATTTCCAGGCTATAGTTTTCTTTTTGTTGTTGTTGTTATAAAAGCACCAACCTTCATCTTCTAGAATCTGTTATTCTCCTAGTTGCCTCCAAGATCCCTAACAACAATTTAGCAATCCCATTTGCAAGGGTTATCAGCATCCTAGAAAGTAATTCATAGAGGTAAGTGACTTTAATTCATTAGCTAGCTAGAGGAAAGGGGCACTTTTTGTAATCTCTTCACATGGAGCTTTAATTTCCTCTTATCAACATTGCTGTTACCCATTTCATGGTAAAAGATTTTATTTTCCAGTAAAGATGAAAGCAAATTAGGGATGTAGAGGTTCTACCTTCTTTCTGATAAAAATCTCTACTGTTCCTAAGCAGTAGGCTGTGTCATCTTTTTTCTGTTCGCACTCAACCGAAATTTAGAAAGGTATTTCTGATGCCTGGGCTCTTTTTGAAAGTTTCAGTTTGTTACAACCTTCAAATTTCTGATATTCCTAAACTAAAAACCATCTTCCTTATTAACGTTTGTGTTAATTTCCTACCATTATGATAAGTACCTGAGCTAGCAAATTTATAAAGAGAATAAGAAGGAAGGAAAAGAAGAGGGAGGGAGGCAAGGAAGGAGAAAGACAGGAAACTAAGGTTGAAAAACCCCCTTCTAGGGCATCCTGTCTCCCAATGACTGGAGACCTCCCACCAGGTTCTGGCTCTTACAGTTTCCACTACCTCTCAAGAACCCAAGTTTGGCTGCCGGGTGTGGTGGCTCATGCCTGTAATCCCAGCACTCGGGAGGCAGAGACAGGAGGATTGCTGAGTTCGAGGATTGCCTGGGCTACATAGTGAGCTCAGGGCCAGCCTGAACTAAAAAGCGAGACCCTGTCACCAAAAAAAAAAAAAAAAAAAAAGAACCCGAGCTTGGAACTAAGTCTAACGCACCACAGGGCTTTGAGGGACCTTGGAGATCTGAATTATAGCCAAGTTTTCACATTCCACTCTGCCAAAGTCTGTGAGAATAGAGACGGTCTGTAAGATAGTGTTTTGCTCATTTTATCCATTCAAGGGCCCTTTGCTCTACTCAAGAAATGAAGCTTTTGTTGTTAGAATTTTTTTTAAAAATCACCAAAGTTACTGTGTTAATCAGCTTTTGAACTGTGACAAAATAACTGACATAAGTAATTATAGGAGGAAAAGCTTATTTGGGGTCATGGTTTCAGAGATTTCAATCCATGGTCACTCATCCCTGGCTAGGAACCTATAGCATGATGCTGTACATTGTTGTGGGAGTGTTAGAGCAGAGCAGAGCAGCTCAGTGATGTGACCAAGTGTTACATCTCAGAAGCACAGAGAGGTGAGTGTGACAGCTCAGTGCTCTAGCCAAGTGCCACAGCTCAGCAGGCACTGCTGAGCTTTAAGGCCCAATGTGGCACCTCTCAACAATTTGAAGCCTCAAGAATCCAATAATCACTCGAAGAGATGAAGAAAAACCTTTGTTGTGCCAGGGGGCTCACCAAAGGGCTCAGAGAAATTCATACTCAAAGTCTGAGCACCTTATCAGATATGAGAGCCTCTTTATATAGGGATCTACAGAAGAGGATGTAGCAAGTGAGTTTGCTGATAGAAATGAGGGGTGATTCCCGTAGGGCATAGCAGGTGACCATGCTCACAGAAAGGAAGAGGCAAAGTTCCAGAACATTCTTTTGAAAAGCACAGTTTAACAGAACATTCCTGAAAGGTCACACAGTTTAAACATTCACAGAACATTTTGATACATTGGGCAGGTAGACTGCCAAACTGTACAAACCATTACATTTCTGGAACGAAATATTTTGTGGAAGAAAAAAAAAAAACCACGGAAGTAAGGCAAAGAAAAGGCAAGAGCCAATCTCATTGTATGATATTTCTCTATTAGGAGCACAGCATGGAGGAAGACTTTCACTGCATGGTGCCTGGGAAACAGGACAAAGGTCTGGGTCAGGATACACCTGGATACTCTCAAGGATCCACCCCCAGTGACCTAACTTCCTCCTACCTGGTCCACCTCTGAAAGGTTTGACCATCCCCAGTAGCATCACAGCCTAGGGATCAAAATTTTAACACATGGGACTCTGAAGACTATTTCAGACCTAAATGATAGCAATGACCAAAAAAAAGGTTTCCCAGGCCAAAGCCTCATACAGACTATAATCATGAAGTTCGGTTCTATAGCCCTTCCTAGCACTATTTTCAGAACATCACAATCCCTTGGGTTTGGATTTTTCTTTCTATTCTTCACATTTGTCTTACTGAGCTTTTAAATTGCACTTGTCAAGGTGGGCATGGTGACAACACCTATAATCTCAGCATTTGAGAGGCTGAGGCAGGAAGGTTGTTGTGAGTTTGAGGCCAGCCTAAGCTACATAGTGAGTTCGAGGCCAGCCTGAACTACATAATGAGACCCTGTCTCAAAAAAAAAAAAAAATAGTGTGTTTATCAGGGTTCTTTCTGCAGCTGGTCAGATTTTCTTATAGTCCATCCTCATTTCTTTCCTTTTGATAACATCTTTAGTTACATGGTAAGATCTGAGCCTTTCACGACTCACAGTTACTATGGTTTGGATGTTGTTTGTTCCCCAAAAGGTCATTTACTGGGATATTGGTCTCCAGTGTGACAGCATTGATGAGTGGTGGTGTTTTTAAGAGGCAGGGCCTGCTGGGAGGTCACGCTAGTTACTTCCTCATTGCTGAAACAACATACCCCTCAGCCACAAGTTGAAGAAGAAAAGGCTTATTTTGGTTCATTTTTAGGGGTTCCAGTCCACAGTTGGCTGGCTTCAAGGCAGAGAAACATGGTGGCATGACAGAGGAACATGGGAGAGGACAAACAGTCCATGGAAGGGTAGGCAGAAGCAACCAGTGAACCTCCCTTTTGCTTTTTATTCCATTCAGGCTATATGTGTGTGTGTGTTTTTTTTTTAAGACAGGGTCTCGCTTTGCAAGCTACATGCTTTTTGAGTAATGCCACCCATACCCAGAGTGGGCCTTCCATTATCCACACCCAGGTCCCTGCTAAACCAACCAATGCACTAATCCAGTTATCACATCTTTAGTCCAGTATGACACATCCAGGATCCATCCATCTCCCAAAAGCCCCAGTTATGAGTGCATGAAGTTTTGGAGGCTCGTCTAGATATAAGCCAAAACAGAGGTCATTAGACCAGGAGGGTGTTGTCCTAAGAAAGGATTAGTGTTCATCTAAGGAGAATAGATTAGGGTTTGACTTGACTGGTTAGCATGAGAGCAGGTTGTTATAAAGCAAGTTAAGCTTTCTCAATATCTTCTCTTCTGCTTCTTATCTTGCCATTGACTTCTCTGCTTTGGAAGCTCTTCCACTCTTGTGATAGTCTCTTCCCCAGTGTCCAGTATTGACACCAGAAGCCAGTATTGACACCATGTTCCAGAACTACAACCTAATAGATCTCTTTTCTTTATAAAGGACTCAGTCTTAGGTATATTGTTAAAGCAATGCAAAATAAAGTAAGGTATCAGTCATGAGCCATTTTCTTTATAACATGGAATTATCCCTCATGTGAGTTCAGAAACTAAACACACACTTCTGATTATTAAAATAAGTTCTACATGTTAGCATATAGTAGACCATTTGAAAATTTTCAAGAAAATGAAAAAATAAAATCACAGTATTGGTACAAAACACCTACTCCTTGGCATTTTGATATAATTTATCTGGATATTATTCTGCACATATTTAAAAATTTACATGTAAGTAGAAATTATGCACACCTGGAGGACACACTAATAAGTGAAATAAATAGACCACAGATATGCAAATACCAGATCTTTTCTTTGGTATGAGAACCTGTAGATGTAAATGAGTTCTAGAATATATGATAGTTTTTGTAAAATAGGAAATATCTAAAGGGAATTTGGTGTGGGAATGTAATGAGGGGAAAGAATAAATATGATTCTGAGAAAAATGAAAGAGCATGTATATAAGGGGTGGGGTGTTGTAGGTAGGTAGGGATGTGGGTAAAAATGAGAATTAACTTGTGTCATATACTGCTACAAATTCCCCAGTGTTGTGTGTGATTGTGAGCTGTATATAAAATGTGCCAATAAAGAATTCAATTTTAAAAAGAAATTATATTATGCATTAAATATTGCGTTTGAAATAATATATAACATTTCCGTTTTTATAAGAATTCAATATTATATCTTTCTGAAGGAAGTCGTGCTGCAAGACAAAGATACTCCCAGTCCCTTTAAGTGCTATATTTAGTGGCTGGATAATCCTGAATATATGAAACACATGATGCTCCTATTATGGAACATTAAAGGTGCTCTCAGACCTATTTCTTTTATAAATAGCTTTATGCAAGATTAGAGGGAGCACAATGCATAAGACCCCTGTCACCTCTGACAATAGCTATGAAGTTAGAGAATAGTCCCTAGACTTCCCTCACTTGTGACACCAGTTGAAAAAATCTAGTGGGGTTCCAAAGTACACCCTGAAGTTTGATAATTAATTCACCAGAAGGACTCACAGGACTTACTGAGAGCTGTTACACTCATAATGATGGTTTATTACTACGAAAGGACACAAATTAAAAACAGCCAAGGGAAAAGATGCATGGGACAGAATTCAGGAAAGTTCCAGACCTGGAGCTTCCAGCTGTCCTTCGTGTCCTGAGTGGTTTGTCAGTCTGCAAGAGGATTACCCACAGAGAAGCTCACAGAAGCCTTGGTGTTCAGAGTTTTTCCTGGGCCTCCAAGGTTGACTGCCCACATGGGTATTTTTAGTCTGTAGCTCCTCCAGGGCCAGAACAGATGCATGGCCCAAAATCCCCATCATCAATTACAGTGTTGAATTGCCCAGTGGCCTAGGCCCCAGGCAAACAATGACAGGCTTATTAGGCAAGACATCCAAAGGCCTAAAGATCACCCTCCTGTTGCTGAGGGCCAAGGTCATCCTGCAGTTTGGGTAGGGTGAATTCTGTACTACCATCCTGTAATGAATACATTTGTGCATAAGCATTGTCCATTTGGAGGATTATTTTTAAAATTTATTTTACTGGTACATTTTATACATACAATATGAGCACATTTAACATTGAGAACCTGAACCTGTACATGACACATCTTGAGTCTCATTTTTCCCTTTTCCCCTGAGGTCCCTACAACCCCCTGGAGGGTTTTGTTTTGTTTTGTTTTGTTTTTTTGCTTTTTGGAGACAGGGTCTCGCTTTGTAGTTCAGGCTGGCCCTGAGCTCACTATGGTGCCCAGGCAAGCCGCTGCGAACTCAGCAATCCTCCTGTCTCTGCCTCCCGAGTGCTGGGATTACAGGCGTGAGCCACCACGCCCAGCATTATATGTGGTAACCGGGGATCGAACTCAGGTCCTTATGCTTGCGAGGCAGGCGCCGGAACCACTGAGCTAACC
>PVIC010047414.1:0-13886 GCA_004025085.1 Thryonomys swinderianus | reverse complement strand
TTTTAAACTTGGTGTGGGAATGTGATGAGGGGAAGGAATAAATATGATACAGAAAGAAAATAAAAGAGCATGTATAAAGGGGGGAGGAGGGGGGAGTGGGTAGGGATATGGGTAAAAATGAGAATTAACTTGTGGCTTATACTGGTACAAATTTGACAATGTTATATGTGATTCTGAGATGTATATAAATTGTACCAATAAAGAATTCAATTTAAAAAAAATGGGACAGTAAGATGGGCATGAGGGCACACACCTATAATTCTGCCATTCTGGGAGGCTGAAGCAGGAGGACTGCAAGTTCCACTGCAGCCTGGTACACTTGGCAAGAACTTGTCACAAAACAATGAAATGAAATGAAACAAAACGAAATGAAATGAAATGAAATGAAATGAAATGAAATGAAATGAAATGAAATGAAATGAAAAAATTAAAGACCGGGGATGCAAGTCAGTGTGAAGGCTCTGAGTTCAATTCTCCAAAACTGCCAATTTAGAGGAGGGGCCGTAGTAACAATGTTTCATGGGATGGTGAGGTTCGAGTGAGTTAATAAATACAAGGTACTTAGAACAGGGGTCTGCACAGAGTGAACTGTAATAGCAGCACTTCATACTTTTGCCCTTGGAAAGAGAAGAGAGCTGCCTTCCTTTTGTCTTTCAGTAATATTTATTAAACTTTGTGCTCAGAGATAAGAGGTAATTGGTAGTCACGGCCCCCTACCTTCAGGGAGCTTCTGTTTAGTACCTGTGCCAGACATGCAAATGGTTTCCTATAAAACACTAAATGCCCACCAAGGATGACAGTGATGTGGTGTGAAGGCCACCGGGAGAAAAGCTTAGTTGGAAAGAAGGCTGTGGAGAGGGAGACACAGGAGCAGCACTCTGCTAGGATCAAAGATAAGAAGGGAACAAAAGAAAGGTGTTCTGGATTATGGGAGGAAGCTGCTATCTCAGCAAAGGAGAAGGCACACGGGGGGGGGGCTCTTTAGATAAAGGTGAGGGCGCTTGAGGTCCTGCCGCAGATGGATGAATGGTAGCCGGAAGCCCTCCTCTGTCCCGCACCAGCCTAACATCCCCAGGTCTGCATTGCTAGGTAAAAGAATTACAAACCACTGACGTAATTAGGTATTCTCTGTAGTTTTGTTTTTTCTTCTTTATTTTGAAAAATATTAGAGATGAGCAAAGTTCTGTAGTGACCAACTATGATTTGGCAAAAAGAGACCTTTCTTCCGTCTGTCCAGACAGGTCACTTATCACACCCGGAGAACTCTTTGTAGTCACCACAAGCGTTCAGCTACCTCTGGGGTACGATGTGGCCGCTATTTAACTGTCACGTAACATGACAATCGAGTGTCCTATTAGAGCTAAAATTTAATTGTGAAGACGGGTACCATATTTAACTGCAATCCTGGGGGGAATTTAGGTTGACAGGCTGTAATTACCCAAACTGGAACTTGGCCAGGACCCACCTACTCTTTGCCAAAAGAGCTATGGGAGTTTTAAGCACCACAGGCAGGCAGGCAGGCAGGCAGTGGAAGCCAGCCCGTGGTTCTGCGGTGTGGGGAGGTGGCTCTTACGGCGTCACAGCGCCCCCTAACCAAGCTCCAGGCAAGCACAGGCTTTCCAGGGAGCAGCCCTTTTCTGCCTCTCGCAGCTTTGAATTGAGCCCTTCAGGCCCCACCTGAATCCGATCCATCACGGTTATCAGAAACTTGCCATTTAAGGTTATGAGGCTGTGTGTCCAGCAGTCAGATTCTTGCAGACTCTTATCTCTGTCTGTCTGTCTGTCTGTCTGTCTGTCTGTCTGTCCTATGTGTCTCGCTTCAGGTCCTGCTGTTACTCTCTTATCACAGCAGAAGTTCTTGTCCTGCTAAAATAATTACCCATCGGAGCACAGTGTTTTCATCACCAGCTGCTGTTTCTACATAGAGATCAATTAGGGGCGTTTTTTAACCAGGCAAGCGGTTTGGTCGGGATAGCCTTCTAAAACTCCCATTAGGGTTCTTCCTGCAGAATGCATTATATGTTGGTCTTCCAGTGCAGCTGTTAACAGGAAAAAAAAAAATTAAATTGGGGCAAGAAGAGGTGGAAATGTGGCTTGCTGATGTCACTGAAGGGTTAAAAGGGAGAAAGTTCTGGGCTGCGAGCAGCAGTGTGAATAAATGTGGTCTTAATTTAAGGTTATGGATTTTTAAAAAGCCTAGCTTTTTGTCTTCAGAAGTCTTTGCATTCATATCAGTTAAAAATAATTTAGACAGAAAATAAATGTTGGAGCAAACTCAAATTATTATGTGCATTTTAAATAAACCTGTGTTTTCTGCTGCAGACATAGCATATGAATTATAACATTAATAATGATCACGATAATTTGTCAACTGATGATATTTTCCTCAGACCTTCTAGGCTGTTAGTTTCTGGCCCTGCTGGTTAGCTTAGCCGACCTGTGCTTCATTAGGGAGCTGATGATAACCACCCTCACTCCTACTGTAGGGTGAAAGGGCAGAAAAGCCCATGGTTCTAGTCCCAGCTCTGTACTAATTAGCTGTGTGACCCTGGGCAGGTTTCTAAACATCTCTGGCTTGCTGTCAAAGAATAGAATGGTCTCAAGGTGAATCAACAGAGCTGTAATGAACACAATCAAAAATAATACAGCAATGTCATCTGGGATTTTTTTCTTTTTCTTTTTTTAAAGATACAAGTTCTGAAAAAAACATTCAAAAATCAACTTTGAGCAATTATGTCAGGGCACAGTCTGAAGTTAGATTAAGACCAATTTTTGATAACACATGGGATGCTTTTCCATGTAGTTTCTAAGGACACACACACACACACACACAGCATCTGTGAACATCAGTCAGAGGGAAATCAGCTTAACACGCTCACTTCTCTGCTTCCCTGAAAAGAGATGTATTATTCACTGCTTTACAAAGGCAACAGCGATGTCAGAATAGAAATGTCTATTTAATTCTCTGAATAATATAATACTGTCTAAATACTACCACCTTAACGAAAATTTTTAAGCTTGAACCTTGAAAATTCCTATTTCAAGAGGTCATAAAGAACTGAATATTGACAATTTTATACAGGTTGAACTAATGCGTCATGTGCTATAGTTTGGATCTGGAATGTCCCCCACAGGTCACGTGTTAAAGGGTTGGTCAGCAGCCTGCTGTGGTACTGAGAGGCATGGGAAGGAGGAAGTAAGCCCCCTAGGCATGCGCTTGAAGGGGATTGTGGGACTTCAGTCCCTTTCCCCTGCTTCCTGGCCACCATGAAGTGAACAACTCTGCTTCATCATGTTCTCCCTGTGATGGTGCTCACCACAGGCCCAAAAGCAATGGAATTAACCAACCATGGACTAAAAACATAAGCCCAAATAAACCTTCCATCCTTTTAAGTTTTTTTTTTTATCTCAGAAATGTGTCACAGTGACAGAAAGTTGCTCTTCTGTATTCTTATTTCTCCAGCAAAGCTCAGAGGAAGATTAGTAAAGACTTAATGTTTTCGTCTGAATATTTAGAAAAGACAACATAAGCTTTAATGGCAACCATTTTCTGGTTTCATAGTCATATTCTTAAGTGTGGAGATAGACTTTGATTGAGTCCTATAAGAATGGGACCAGAGTTGGTCTATGGGACAATCACATAGAGGCATTGGTGGGTCTGATGACTGCCACCCAAGAGACTGTTACTCTGTGTACTCGTCAAGAGTGATGGCAGTAGAGACAGGCTTTCTGAGCCCTCCCACTTAGTTTCATTCCAAGATTTGACAGTGTAACGTATGTCCCTGGGGAGAAATTATTTTTTCATTAAGAATTTAAGAGTTAATTGGCAATTATTTTTTTACTAGCAATTTAAAAAAATAAGAATACAAGTATTGTGCCCAATAATGGTTTCAAGGGCAGCTAATGTGATAGAATGTTTCAAGATGTTTTCAAAATAAAAAAGGCTGGGCTGCTTGGGTTAGGAAAGTTTCCATGAAGAAAGCAAGTGGATTTTACCATGAGCTGTAAACTAATGCTTCCACACAGGAACAAGCAAGTTTACCAGTGATTAGGGTTTTTACTGCCTAATTTTTACTTCTGTATTTTTGGGTTGTTGTTGCTTCTTCCATTTCTGTGAGATAGGCAGAACGACTAGACGAGGTGCTTCCTAAAACATATTTTTCAATAATGAGTAGATATTTTCATTACAAAAATACTAATAAATTATGGACAAATATAAAAGAAGAAAATAAAAGTTACCTGTAATCATATCAGTCAGAAGATACTGTAGAACACACACACACAAACACACACACATATTATATTATATATATATTGGAGTTTTTTTGAGGGGAGGGACAGAGTCTTGTTTTGTAGTTTAGGCTGGCCCTGAACTCACTACGTAGCCCAGGCTAGCCTCGAACTCTCAGCAATTCTCCTGCCTGTGCCTTCTGAGTGCTGGGATTACAGATACGAGCCACCACTCCCAGCGTTGTGGTATGTGGTACTAAGGACTGAACTCAGGACCTTGCATTTGCCAGGCACATGCCAGAACCACAGAGCTAAATCCCTAGCCTCACACCAATATTTTTTAAATGAAAAAAAAATTCAGGTAGTTCTTTGTCCCCCATTTCTAGCCTTCTTTTTAATTTAGTGGCAATGACATATCATGAGCAATTTGACATATCAATAAATATTAAGCCACTCATTTTTTAAAGTGACTCCATAGTATTACACTGTATATGAAACCAACTAGCTACTGATGCACATTTATATTGCTTATACTTTTGCTACTGTGAATATTACTGAAATAATCTTGTTATGTACATCTTTCTTTGTATACTATTTTGGCTATTCCTTGGGATTCTTTGCTACAGGTAGAAACTATGAGTCATAGAAAAAGGCTTATGTTAGAAATTGCCAAATTAATATCTCTTCAGAAAAAATTTTACCTATTTGCAGTATTAATGGCAAATGCCAATTTCCCCTCATTTTACATAGGAACAATAAGTGTGTTTCATGTTTGTCAGTCTGATCAATGAAAGAACATCTATGGTGTTGCTTTACTTGGCATCTTATGAATTACCAGTGAGATGGAACCTCTTCAGTCTTCATATATATTTGATTTGTACTTCTGCTCATTGTGTGTTCATTCCTTTTGCCTATTTTCTCACTTATTGACTGTAAGTGCACTTTACATATTAAGGATACTCATAATGTCTGTATGTGTAAAAAAATATTTTCCTTATGCTTTCATTTGTCCTTTGTTTCTAGATCTTTTTCCAGTGTCAGAGCTTTATACTTCTATGTATTGAAGCAGTTAACTTTTTCATTAAGAATCCAGTCCTCAGGGTCAGTGTAGAAAGGCAGCATATTCATCTGCATTTTACTTTTCCATATCAAAGCATACTACAATTACAGCTCTCCTTTCCCTCCAAATTATGTTTCTTGTTATTTTCCAAGGGTCTGGAGTGAAGGCATTAGAGACTTTGGAAGCCAGAATGGAGGAAACATGACTATTAATAGTAACACTTGACATTTCTATTTCCAGTGAACTATACAATCACTAGTAAGTGCCCTCTCCTTACTGCACAGGTCACCCTGCCTGCTATTCATTCACCCTACAGGACACTGAGGCACAGGAGTGGGAAGGCTGTGCCATTCCATTTGGTAAGTGTCACTTCTGCTGGCCAGGACTTAAATCCTCATCTGTGCTTCAAACAAGGTGAGACAATTCCTGCACATTGGCTGGCAGTTTCCCAGCATACAAAGAGCCTGAATTCTCTGGGCAGAGAAGCACTGTCCTTCCTTCCCCCTCCCCAGAAAAGAGAAACCATATGCTATATGTGATAGTTTGCAACCTGGGACCTTCTGATTTTAATTTGAACCACAGAAGTTATTGCTCCACTTAATTCACAGTTAATTTTTGACAAACAGGATGCCTGCTGCAATGCCAGGGAAGGCAAGAAAAGAAGCAAAAATGAGAAGAAGGGGAGGACCTTTGAGCTTGATGAATGGAATGCTCCAGAGTGTGGCTCTGTGGCTAATATCCATGAAACTCATTCACATCACCAGCGTTGATTGGGCTTCCCCTGTGTGCTAGGCCCTGTGCTATGGACTAGGGACACAGTGTTGCTTTACAGCCTCAAGGGAATCTCATCTGGACTGTTACAAGGACAGCACAGTGGAGCTGTATATAAAGGCAATGGTCTCTTTGCTGAAATTCAAAAATGTTCATGAATTCATTCGGGATGGGAAAATCTGGGGTAGTAAGAGAGATGAAGGCATCATGCAAGTTTCTGGAAACAGTGGAAAGAGAGGAAAGCTAGGAAAGCTGGACTCGCGGAAAATAAGGGCTACAGCTTCTTACACTATCTGAAAAAAAGGACCAGGGTTTCTCCCCCAGTGTTTCAGACTGATGCTTACTTACTGAAATTCATAAAAATGAATTAAGCATCTAGAAAGAACTGGGCACGATGGCATATTTCTATAATCTTAGCTACATACAAAGGAGACTGGGACACAAAAGCAAATTCAAACCTAATGCAGGAAACTTAATTAGATCCTGTTTCAAAATATAAATAAATAAATTGAGCTGGGGGATGTAACTCAGGGTTAGAATGTGTCTGGGTTTGATCCTCAGTACTGCAAAAACAGAACCTACAAAAAACATTCAAAATACAAATCTCATATTTTAGTGTCTTTTAGTATTAGATTCAGAAGACAAAAATTACTCTATCAATTTGCTGCAAAGTTTTCCATTATCCTCACTTTCTGTAATCATCTTTGTTTTTTCTCCTTGTCATGCTGGGAATGAACTCAAGAGCGACATCCCCAGACCTTTTGTTTTTTCCTGTTTTGTTTAAAGACCAAGTCTCACAAAGTCACTAAGTTGCCCAGGCTGCATACGAACTTGCATTGCTCCTACCTCACTTTTCTGTATTCATTTCTTTACAGATGAGCAACAGCCTTTCTTGCTTACTGGTACCAGTCAGCAAACCACTAACTGGTGCCATGTTGTGAGTATCCCTGACCTAGACCATTCAGGGAATGTGATGGGGTCAGTCGTGTCAAATGCTGCCAGAGTGTTAAGTAAGTGAGGTCTGGTAAGTGTCTTGTGAATGTAGCCACAAATAGGTGTTCGCAAAGAGTGGTTTCAATGGAGTGGTTGAGACAGAAGCCAGACTGAGTTGGTCAAGGCGTTCCTTGCTGTTCAAAGCAACTAAAAAATGTAGAAATGAAGATAAACTGAATTATGAGGCTCTTGATAGTGCTAAGTATCATCCTTGTTTACACAAACCATCTAACAGAAATCTATGTTGTGACATGAAGTAAGAACAGATAGTAACATGAGAAAGTGCATTCTGTAATCATGTGTCAGTCTTAAGTCCAGAAGCTGAGATGCTCAGTAAAGTCAGACAGTCATACACCCAGGGGGTGACTTTGTACGAATCATCAGTCCCCTTGATTGATGGTTTCCTTCCTCTGCCAAAGGAGGGAGCTGTGTAAGAGTGCAGCCCCATGTCTGTGCCCAACTTTTGCATTTTCTGAGTCTAATTTTAAATTACCACTGTAAATTGTGATGCTCCTGTGAGTGATTCAGCTTACTGGGAGTCAATATGATCTACTGAAAATAAGTGCCAGCAAAAACCTTCTCGATTGGTTATAATTAGTAAGAGAAACCTGCCTCTCCCCACAATAGATATAGGAACCCAGAAACCTTAGATTTCAAACCAGAGGTTCAATCCGAAACATAGGGTTGAAAACACAACAGAGTCTCAGAAATGTCAGAAATTTTCGAGACTTCAGCTTCGGAACCATGAGAGGCAGCCAGTGATCTGCCCAGAATCCTAACGCTTGATTAGACTGACTTGTTAGAAAGCCGTCTCTCTACTGCCCTCAGGAAAAAGCATAGAAACTGTGGGCTCCATGCCCTACTGCTGGAAACCAGGTCATTTGTGGGATGCGGGGGGTGGGGAAGACCAAATTCAAAGCCTAATTTTGTTTTGAAAACTTGTCCATCTGGGTTCTCAGTCCTAAGACTCGCGTTTTCATGATAAGAGTGTTGAGTTCACAATCTGGCCCTGGGATAGCAAGGGGAGGAAAGAATTATAAGGCATCTTTGCATTGCTCTGGGCTTTGAGAAAGACAAAAGAGAAGGGTGTGGAGAGTCAGGGTGGGCAGCAACATTACAGTGGTAGTGCAAGCTGGAGGGGGCTGGGAAGTCTGAGGTGGATGGTTTTACCTTTTCTGCCTCATCGCTTTGAAGTTCAAGAGATAAGGGCTGGATTCCTAGACCTCATTCTTGTCCTTTCTATCGCTAAGAAACCCACCTGTCTTTATAGTCACTGACATCACAGCGCCCAAATTCACTAAGTTAAGGAGTATCACTGCTGATCTCTTCTCATATGTATTACCACCACCCATTGCTCCTGTTTATAGACCTTACCATGACTGTCCATGCATTTCCTTTGGGACAGTTGATAGAGTCACTGCGTAGTCACACACACATACATGCACATGCATTCACACACACACACACACACACACACACACACACACACACACGAGCTACTTTATGCAATCCCAGCACTAGAGAGCCTCTGGGTGAGCCTAGGTGAGCAACGTATCTTCACCTGCTTCCTGCAGAGCTGCTCCCTGGTAATCGCCAGGGTTGAAAGCAGCCTCCACAGTCCCCTTGGAGCTTCCTACGGTCTCCTGCCTATCAGCGAAACTGGAACAAGCCATTGGGGTGGCTGTGACCAGAGCGGGCTGAAGAAGTGCCCAGCTGTTGCTCTTCCCTCTCTCTAGTTTTCAGACCCATCATGTGGACTCATTATGGCTGTGATCGTTGCTGATGACATTAATGCACTGTGCTGCTTCTCCATCGTGCGTGCCATCTGCTCCCATCAGCCCTGTGGGGTAAGTGGTAGGTAATTGTTTCCCATCGGTAGTCCATTTTCTCTGATAAAGCATGTGAGATTCAAAAATAAACATCCACTCTGAGTCATTGCGATGAAGCTAGTGCAGATCTGGGGGCAGCCACCCCATCTACTGCTGGTAGTAGGCGAGGGTGTTTCCCTGTAATTCAAGTCGAAGGGCAATTTGATTCATTAACAGTGACTCTGGGGGAGGAGGAGGTTCAGGGAAAGAGCAGAGACAAAAAATCCTGAGAGTTAGCAGAAACCAGCAGGGTCAGTGCAAAAGAGAAGGAGAGCGATGGAGAGAGAAATTGGTGATCCATCAGCAAAGGCCTGAGAGTGGATGGGAACGAAAGCTAACTTTGGGCGGTGGGAAAAGAGCTTGGACTGCACAAGCTCAGCTTTCTCGCTAGCTGCGGCCATGGCTGACTCCCCAAGGCCTTCGGGTTCCAGACGAGAATTGCAATTGAAGCTGCAGGAGAAGGTAATGAGGCTCAGAAGGCAACGAGGAGAGAGAGGAGAGAGGGGAGGGTGGGGCTTGCCAAGGAGGAACGGAAAGCTCGGCCCACAGAAATTACCATGGGGCAGAAACACCATGATTTCGTTACATCTTCCGACTCCAGGATGACCGATAGGGTTAGCTCTTCTTTCGAAGGAAATTGCATCCTGTGGTTCCCTTTTAACCTGTTTTCCCTTAAGCATTGCGATGGCGTCCTCAGCTTGACCTTCACCTCCCCTCAGAGCTCATCTCCACGTATATCGGTCATTTATTAAACAAATATTTATTGTGGTCCTGCCGGATACCAGGCGCCATGCTCGCTGGGCAGCTGCTGCGGTCCTGTGGTGCTGGAAGAGCCCAGATCCGCCACCAGCTACCATTACTTGTGCAAAGCTGTAAACGCTCTAGAATTTGATTTCCTCCTCTCTGCAACAGAATAGTTTCCGAAGAATATCAGGGGAATCGGATGCGTGCTGACCTCAGGCCACAGGCGCAAAGGCGCTCAGGAAACACAAGGCTAAGATGACCATCTTCCCTCCTATGACTTGCACACCAGGACTGTCCTCTTCCTCCGCACACCTCCTTTCAGCCTCCAGGTCATCGCGTGCCTCCTTGAGCAGCCCTGACCTGCTCCTGTATCTGCCAGCTGAAGTTCTGGCTTCATACCTCCCATGTCCACCTGCTTGTCTCCCCTTGCATGACTGCCTTGTCCCTGCGTGGACACGGCGGAGGGAGTCTTTCTCCCTAGGGCCTTTCCCTGGCAGCTGAGCTGGTGTGTAGAGATGAGGGAATGTTGTGTCCCTGCTGCCTTTCTGCCATGTTCCAGTCAGGAGAAGGAGATTCGCTAACACCAGGCTTGCCCCAGTCGCACCGAAGCCCACTAATTGATTCATGTTATTTTATTTTCTATATTGGGGTTAAGGGCCCCAAGCAACTTTATGCAAATTTATGAACCTTATGCAAATGAGGGCATCCCTACACTAATTGCACACAAAATGGAAGCTTTGTGGGCACCTCCCCCATTCAACTGTGCCCTTCTCATCCCTTAAAGGTTCCTTAAACCCCCTCACCCCCCGTGTAACTGAGATGAGCCATCTCATCTTCTGCGCACTTTCCATCTGCAGGCTATGGACTGGTCATTTGGGATGTGTGAGGGACAGGGGAAGCTCCTTTGCAAGGGCTGCTGGCTGCCTTATATCCTAGGAAACCACAGGTAGCCTCGGGGCACATCCCATCCAGCTAATTTTTATTTTAAGTCTTTTACATCTCATCCAGCTTTTTTTCCAGTCGTCCCAGGAGTGGTGAGAGTAGCCCAGGGCAGCCTGGATCCTGCCAAAGGCTCACTCATCTGTATGGCAGGTTCCTTTGGGTAGGGTCGAGGCTGCCTGCTGTCTTTCCACCTCCAGGGGACTCAGGCCCCAATCTCAGGCCTATTCTTTGTTCCAGTTCACTAGCAGCTAATCCTCAGAAAGGTGCTGTCTCTGATGGGGCTCTCTAGAAGCAGAGCCCAAGGTAGGAAGACAGCAAGGTGCTTTGGAGCGTATGGGTTCCACACAGTGTCCACTTTAAGGCAAGGAGGTGAATTTCTGCACTGCCTCCTGTACAGGCATCAGTGGCCAGGAGTCCCAGAGGGAAAGCCGGTAATCCCCAGAGGGATTCTGGCTAAGGCCTCTGCCAATACTCAGCATCTGGGGGGCAGGGGTGGTCCCATGGGGTACCAGCTGCCCCCCATGATGTATTTCTTTGTTTAATTTAATTTAAAATCCCTGTAAAACCCCATTTTATACCTGTTGCTTCTAATGCTCGGGGCTGATTGCTACCGCTTGGTGAACCTGCCACCCAGAATGGACAGCATGTGGCTTTGACCATGGTCTCCTGACTATTCTGCTGGCCTGTCCAGCTGGGCATTGGGCCCAGAATATTGTCTCCAGCTACTTCTGGGTCCAAAAATGGGGTGTTTTGCTCTCCAACTCTTTTGTACAGCCAGCTTTGCTCTGAAGCCTTGTTTCCCTTATTCTCCCTTTGCTGTCTTCATTTTATAAAATTCTTTCGTGTGTGTGTGTGTGTGTGTGTGTAGGGAGAGGTGTGGCAGGGGTGTCCACCTGGACAAGAAACAGAGTCAAAGCTTCCCCATCCTCTCTGCCTTCTTCCTTTCTGCCTCCTTCCCTCCCCCAGCCCTCCCTCCTTCTCCCCCTCCTTCCTTTTAGTTTCTTTCCCTACATTTATTTTTCTTCCTTGGTCTCTTCTTCCTCTCTTGTCTCTTCAGCTCCCCTTCCACGGTCCCTTCCTTTACATTTCTGTCTCCCTTCACTGAACATGTACCCCTCCCCCCTCCTCCTCTTCCTCTTTGTCTCTCCTACACTTCTGCCCTTTCCTTCCCGCTCCACTCCCTCCTTTCCTTTCTCTGTGTTTTCCACAACTCCCTTCCCTCTCCCATTCCACTTTCCTGTCCTGCTCTCTTTCTTCTTAGCCTTTTCTTGCTCTTTTTCCTCCTTCTTTTTCTTCTTCTCCCCTCCATTTCCATCCCCCTTGCCTGCCTTCCCTCTTCTCTTCTTCATTTTCCTCTTCCCACCCTTCTTTCCTATCTGCGTCATCTCCTCACCCTCCCCCCGCCTCCTAGAGGACTATCTCACACCAACCATGCCCTCACACAACTGTGGTCTGTCCCCAGCAACCCAGGGCGTCTCAGAGCGGGGCGTATAGCCACAGAGTCCCCCCACACACACACCCCCAAGACTTTAGAGAAGGCTGCCTGTCCTCTTCAGGCACTGGGGTTTCTGGACAGCACGTCCCACGCTGGTCCCCACCCTCTGAGGGAGGCCAAGGTGGCCAGGAGCCCTCCCGAGGACCGAGGGCTGAGGACCAAGGACTGTGCTTCCTGTGCTGGGGCCACAGAGGTTTGCAAGGTTCTGGCAGAAGAGGAAGACGGTACCGGGATCCGCCTCTGAGCGGCAGTCTCACTCGAGAGAGGGCGAATAAGGGTGAGAAAGGACAGAAGCTCCGCAAGGGGAGTCGTTTTGTCAGGATCTGTGGAAACAGCCTGTCGCCGAAGCAGCCCAGTCACAGAATGGCTAGAGCAGGACGGCTCTGCCAGCCCACGCACCTGCCGCAAGGGAAGAGTGAACTGCTACGCTGGTCCCTCACTTTGGCCTCTTTGGGGCCCTGGCTAGCTGGGGTCCTCTAGGCCCTGCCCCAGCATTGGCCTGCTGCTCTTCCTCTATCGCATCCGCCTGGCCTCCAAAGCCCTACCTAGCTCAGCGCCCCTTCTGGCGCTATTTCTGCCCTTCTGGATCTTCTTGATTATTGAGCCCCAACTTTCTTTCCTGATTTCTTCTCCCTTTGGAGAACCTACTGTCCTCTTTTGAATTTTATTCCCTGGTTCTCTGGTTGGAACTTGTCCCTTCAGAGTGCAATATTTAACTCTGACTGGAGCTTGAATGTCTGGAGCTGCCGCAGTTTTAAGAATTGCTTTCCTGTGAATTAGCTCACGTTATCGTTTAGACAGCCACTGTAGAAGTCAAAGCAGCCATTAAGCCCATTCTACAGATAAGGAAAATGAGGCTCAGAGGGGGTCAGTGTTCTTTCTAACACATGATCTTCATGTAAGAACTCTGCCTTTAAAGGGGGAACCGTTCAAATGCTCACATATAGCACACTTTAGCATATATGCAGATATTGGGCCTCTGGGGGAAATCCAGAAGCAGTGATAGAGATGTGCATTCATTCCCTGCAGAAACCCTCAGGGCTTCTGCACTCTCATAAGAATACTCCAACAGAGCCATGGGCAGCACATTTGCATTTCTGCCTGCCTTCCTGCATGACTTGGCTTCCTCAACTTTGCTCCTGTGCCTTTGCCATGACAACAGGACAAAGGTAGCTGCTGGAAAAAGCAGTCAACTCAGTTGTTCCACTTGAAGCTGTCTGATATATGAGGGCTCAGTCCCAATCACCAAAGCCTTTTAGCTGCTCTGCAGCTACAGCTCCTGAGCCCAGAAGTAAGCCTATTCTAGTCCCTCTCAGATTAGTAGAACTACACGAGCTACTATGCTTGGAGGTATTTGTTACACAGTGTTATCTGACTGATGCACAGAAGGACAAACTTTTGCTAGATGAAGCAGAAGGGTTAGATACCTCATTTTGAACAACAACTCAGCAGTGTAGGTGCCTAAAGAGAGGGAAGAGTCAGTATGTTTTTCCAGCTTATGTGTTCTGTCAAAAACATTTCTGGGGCCGGAGGGTTAGCTCAGTGGTTCCGGCGCCTGCCTCACAAGCACAAGGTCCTGAGTTTGATCCCCAGTAACCACATACAATGCTGGGCGTGGAGACTCACGCCCACCAACAATCAATACCACATACCACAGTGCCAGGTGTGGTGGCTCACTCCTGTAATCCCAGCACTCAGGAGGCAGAGACAGGAGGATTGCTGAATTCGAAGCTTGCCTAGGCTACATAGTGAGCTCAGAGCCAGCCTGAACTACAAAGCGAGA
>PVIC010047413.1:0-13885 GCA_004025085.1 Thryonomys swinderianus | reverse complement strand
TTTTTTGTGTTTCCGACTCACATTTCTTTTTTTTTTTTTTTTTTTTTTACTTTTTGAGACAGGGTCTCGCTTTGTAGTTCAGGCTGGCCCTGAGCTCACTATGTAGCCCAGGCAAGCCTCGAACTCATCAATCTGCCTGTCTCTGCCTCCCAAGTGCTGGGATTACAGACGTGAGCCACCACGCCCGGCTCCGACTCACATTTCTTCAGGTGGCAGTCCACAGCTTCTTTGGAGACCTAACTCAGCAAATACGTTCAACAAAATGACTGTCATTTTGGTTTTGTTTTAATAAATTTAGTTTCAGTTAAAAATGGCCAACAAATATATGAGAGAAACATTCAACATCATTACCTAGCAGGGAAATGGAAATCAAAACTACAGTGAAGCGCTGGGCGCGGTGGCTCATGCCTGTCATCCCAGCACTCAGGAGGTAGAGACAGGAGGATTGCTGAGTTCAAGGCTTGCCCGGGCTACATAGTGAGCTCAGAGCTAGCCTGAACTACAAAGCGAGACCTGTCTCAAAAAAAAAAAAAAAAAACCTACAGTGAAGGGCCATTTTACACCAGTGAGAATGACTATTTTTTATTTATTTCATTGGTAGATTTCATAGATATGTTATGATCACATTGAGCATTTATACCTGTACATGACACATCTTGATTCTCATTTTTCCTGTTTCCCTGCTCTCCCTACAATCCCCACCCCCTATATACATAAGCTTTGCTTCCTTTTTCTTAACCATCAGGTTTTTTCTTTCCCTTCTTTACTTTTCCCTACCTGCCCCTTTGTCTTTTCTTTTTGAACATTTCCTTCCTATTTCACATTACCTATCATTTGAAATTCATTTATACCTTTAGTTTCTCACACTAGAGAAAAGATATGGTATTTACATATCTGTGTCCTATTTATTTCACTTATGAATATGTCCCCAAAGTACATCCCTTTGAGTATAAATGACTCAAATTTATCATTCCTTATAGCTGAGTAATATTCCATTTTATTTAAAAACCACATCTTCTTTATCCAGGTTCCTGTTGATGGGCATTTGGGCTGTTTCCAAGATTTAGCTATCACAAACTGAGCTGCTATAAACATGGGTGCACATCTGTCACTGTGGTAGCATTCTTTTAATTTTTTTTTGTATATATACCTAGCAGGATGGAAACCAACTAGAATGACTATTATCAAAAAATCCCCAAAATAGCAAACGCTATGAATACTTGTAGAAAAAGAAGCTATTTTATGTTTTTGGTGAGAATGTAAATTAGTGTAGCCAGTGTAGAGAACAACATGGAAGTTCTTCAGAAAAGCTAACTGTAGAACTACCATGTGATCCAGCTATCCCACTTGTGGCTATACAGTATATCCAAAGGAAATGAAATCAGCATACTAAGGAGATGCCCAGACCCCCATGTTTATTATGGCACCATAATATAAGCTAAGACATGAAGTTAGCTTTGGTGCCTATCAGTAAATAAATGGGTAAAGAAAATACTGTATATGGACAATAGGGACTATTAAGCCATAAACCATAATATAATGCTGTCATTTGCAGCAAAATTGATGAAACTAAAATAGAGAATACTGTGTTAAGTGAAGTAAGCGATACACAGAAAAACAAGTATCACATACTTTCATATGTGGAAGTTAAAAATATAAACTGAAGGGCCGGAGGGTTAGCTCAGTGGTTCCGGTGCCTGCCTCGCAAGCGCAAAGTCCTGAGTTCGATCCCTGCAAACCACATACAATGCTGGGCGCGGAAACTCACGCCCACCAGCCATCAATACCGCATACCACAATGCCGGGCATGGTGGCTCATGCCTGTCATCCCAGCACTTGGGAGGCAGAGACAAGAGGATTGCTGAGTTCGAAGTTTGCCTAGGCTACATAGTGAGCTCAGAGCCAGCCTGAACTACAAAGCGAGACCCTGTCTCAAAAAAAAAAAAAAATATAAACTGAATATAGGATAGTGATTAACAAAGGTTAGGAAAGGTATGGTGAAGAGTGGATAAAGGGAAATTGGATTGATTAATGCAAAGTGTATGCATGTATGGAAGTCTCACACTAAACTCAAATGTATGTGTTCACAAAAATAAGAATATATTAAAATTTAAGAAGCTGTTATAGTAATACAGTCAAACACATAACATTTTAGTCAGCTGGAGACAATATATATCATACAGCCACATGCATAGTAGGATACACCATCTGGGTTTATAAAGTACATTCTATAATGTTTACACAGTGGCACAGTATCTTAACAGTGCATTACTTATATCCCTGTCATTAAGCAGTGCATACATACTGTTCTGTGTTTGTAGCCCCCAATTTCTGCCTTATCTTACTATTAAAGTCAACAAAATTTTAATCTAACGAAACAATTTGGTTACATTTTTGGAATTCACTTTAGCAGTGTGCTTTGCCTGGATAGTCAGCCATATCAAACACATATCTAGAAGTAATAACATTTCATTTTGAAGTTAGTATTTTCATTAAGATTTGTTTAGTTATATCAAGCTGCTTGACTGTTACATACCTATTTTTAGATTCCTAGCTGATTTTCCAGGATCTATGATGATCAGGTATTATATTAATATTTCCTCTGCTCTGTTGTCTTGGCTTCCTTTTGGGACCAACCTTCTTGTTGTCTAAATCAAGGACAAGTGAACTCGGAGTCTTCAATATGCTGCCAGCAAGAATCGTCTGAATATATGTTTAGTCTGTTTATTGTTACTTCTTTCTTCTTGGTATTTGTTTCCTTAGTTTCTTACTGGCCACATAATCAAAACTGAAAAATTCTACTTTATTTCAGGGAATGCAACCTCATCTCCAGGCTTTGTTGTCGCTGTATAAGTTCTTTGCTCCTACTTTGATTTCTGTCTCTTTACCTGTAAGGAAGAAGGTAAGGGATTATGGAGAGATCGGTCATGTTGAGAATGAAATGTATTATATTTGATAAAATTAATTTACAGATGAATACTTACAGCCTACTTTTTAAAGATACAGTGTCGTAACCCTGGGGGAAATGTTGTTAGGGTTCGGCACTTCATAGTGATCTTATTTGTGTGCATTAACTAGATTGCTGATTAGGAATTAACTACAGTGAATTATTTATATGGATGTAAATGATTTCATAATGAACATGTCTTTAAGTAATAAGGACTTTTTACATTTATGTTTGCTTCAATTTGTGGATACCCACTTTCTTACACTTTATGCTCAAATTGATAGGTCTACTTTAAGAATTCAAAGGATCTTTGGGATTCAGCTGTGCTTGCTGTGAGACTTAGAAACCAAAGACCTTTTTCTGAACCTCTAAAACTGACATTAAGACTAGCCGATTTACATCCTCGAAAAAGAGTAAGTACCTACATCCCAGATGACTGGTATGCCTTTCCTTGGTTAAATCCAGATAATGACCATTCATATGTTGGCAAAAACTTTAGATATTTAAATATATTTTAATTTCCTGGGATTCTGTGCAAACCACATTCAGATTCCATTCACTGAAATGCTTTAACAATTAATAGTTTTTATTGTCATGGGTTTTTGTTGTTGTTGTTGTTCTTTTTTCTTTTTTGAGACAGGGTCTCACTTTGTAGTTCAGGCTGGCCCTGAGCTCACTATGTAGCCCAGGCAAGCCTGGAACTCAGCAATCCTCCTGCCTGTGCCTGCCGAGTGCTGGAATTACAGGCGTGAGCCACCATGCCGGCTATATTTTATTTTGCAGTACCAGGGATCAAACTCAGGCCCTTGTGCGTCCAAGTTTGGCGCGGTACCATTGGAGCTAAATCCCCAACCCTATATTTTGGAAACAGAGTCTCACTAAGTTTCCCAGGCTGGCTTTGAACTTGTAATCTTCTTCTCTCACCCTCCCAAGTAACTGACATTACAGGCATGTGTTACTGCTCCTGGGAGTAACAGCTTTGTACGTATAGCTTATAGTCTATTTAGCTCACTGATATATTGTCCCATGTCTTCTCTAGAAATGGAATTCTCACTCACTTATACCAGAGCTAAATTCTGCTAGCTATGCTAAAGGACATGTGAAAACGGAGATGAGTCTTTCTGATCACCTCAATTGTGACAGATCACTTCCAGTAGAACAGCTTCAGAGCTTCCCTCTATTCTTAAAAAACATTCATTGTTTAGAGGTATGTGGCTGGACCATGTATTTCTATGCATTTTCCTGGTAACTTTTACTTTTGTTATGTATTTCCTGTATGATGATTTCTGTGTCATGACCCACTTTTCATGTATTCGTACTATTGACTGATCGTTCTGTCTTTACAGTTGCCCTCTCAGATCGGCTCAGTGCTAAACAGCTCTCTGCTACTTCACTATATTAACTGTGTCAGAGATGAGTCACTTTTACTGAGGCTGTACCACTGGTTGAGTCAGACATTGCAAGAAGGTAAGCATTGCCACTTAAAAACACTGGGTAGATGAGCACGGAACAGGAGTTTACAAATGGGTTCTTTTTTAAGACTGCCAAATTCCAGAAAAGAAGAGCCTTCTTATATCATAATTATTTCTCTGTAGTTATATATTTTGAGCATGAGTGCTTCTGTTGGAATTTTCAGGCAGAAAGAAAGGAGGGATGTTAAGAAAGCACTGCTCAGTGGTCATTCACTTACCAAAAAGCTCTACTCTACTTACTGTCGTGATTTAAGGCCTCTTCTTCCCTCTATACCCAGAAACTTGCCATCTTCAAAAGTCATTGGGTTAGGGCTGGGGATTTGGCACCTACCTTGGAAGCACAAGGATCGGAGTTCAATCCCCAGTACTACCAAAAAAAAGTCATTGGGTTAATGCTAACCAAATTCAGAAGAGATTCACATGTGAGCTAGTATGTCAACTTAGCACTTTATAATGGTAGTGACTCTCGTGACTAAGATGTTCATGTTTGCCAACTAGACTATCTTCCTTTCTGTTATCAGAATATGAGAGAGACAAATTTATTGTTAGAAAAGTCTGCATGTACAGAATTAGAAGAAAGGGTAGTGAGAGGTGTCATCCAGGCCGCAGTCAGGGGTGATCATTTAATTCCTTCAAGGTAGGATGTTTTCCTAGAAGTATTTATGTTGACCAAATTGAACATTTCCTTATTGGATAAGGAGCTTCTAACTCTTCAAGGGTTAGAGTCAGTTTAAGTCAGTTCCAAGCTAATTCTTCTTGTGCAGTTTTCTTCAGAGAGGACAGAGACACAGTTCATTGGATTTCCATTTAGTACATTCTTAGCACGTATAGATGATGTCCTACTCACCCTAATTGAACTTTAGGGAAGCCGCAAGCTTTTCATTCATACATTTATCATCTCTTAGATTACTATGGAAAGTAAAGATAATCACATTCATTATATGTGAGTTTTGCCAGTTCTTTTCACTATAAACTTTCCTCTGCATTCCCGTATTTTTGAGGTGTATCCAGCTGTCACCTTTACATCACTGTTGCATTTTACAGTATGAATTGGCTATCATGCGTGAAACTCATAAATTTATAAATTGACCATTTGTCACTTCAGAGTAGCAATAATTATGTTTTGCTCAGTTTTTATTGGACAACCGAATTGTTACATTTACTGTTTCTGCTGCAGAATGTATTTGGTATAAGGTGAATGATAATGAACATGGAAAAGAATTTGCCAACTTCCTGGACACCATCATCAAGGCAGAGTGCTTCTTACAAGTAAGATTTCATTTGTTTCCTACACATTCCACCACTTTTTACTAGAATTTATTTAGATGTTTATCAAAAATGTTTTCATTGGTACCAGGGATCTTTTTTAAACAGTATTTGCTCAGTTTGAAATTCATTTTCAGTAGAACTTAGTTGAAATGATATTCTTCTTACATCATTGGATTTGAAGAAAAGAATATTTTCAATTATGTAGTTAAAAGGGAAGGACCTAAAATTTAGTTGAACAAACTGAAGATGTAATTGAATATGTTCAGTTAAGTCAATAAAGTCAGTCACATGAGATCACTGCTTGTG
Source organism: Thryonomys swinderianus (assembly GCA_004025085.1). Taxonomy (NCBI): domain Eukaryota; kingdom Metazoa; phylum Chordata; class Mammalia; order Rodentia; family Thryonomyidae; genus Thryonomys; species Thryonomys swinderianus. The sequence goes on along the minus strand of PVIC010047413.1, from coordinate 7,891 downwards.
TTCTTAGTAGCAAGAAACAGTTTTTGAGTGTCAGATATGTCCCAGCAAATGGACTGTTAGGCCTGGGTAACACTGAGTTGTACTTTAAGCTGTTATCAGATTTCAGTGCCATCAAGAAGCCTTCATGCCTCACTTCCATTTGGGCCACCTTGTTGTCCTCTGCTGCCATTGCTTCTCGTCTCCAACCTTGTCGTGGCCCTTTCAGCACCCAGTTTTCCCCACACATTATGAACTCCCAAAAGGCAGAAAACAAATCTTAGTTTTTCTTCATTTACAAATGCTTAATTTGGTACCTAATGCAAAAGAAATGTTCAATTGATGTTTTGTTTGCTTAATAAAAGTTTGATGTGAACCATTTAATTGGAAAACATGGTAGTGAAGATAAGGAAACATTCTAGTTTGACTTTTAGGGTTCCTGCTTAAGAAGCTAGACAGCATTCTTTGAGAAAAGGAGTACAGTCATACTTTGGTACTTGATAGCTTTGAAACTAGCCGAATTTGGTATTCAAAACATTTTGATGCAAAAATTTTGTCCTCTAACTCATAGTGTGTTTGGTACTCAACATGCAAGTAAGTACTTACTATTTTTTAAATAAATTGAGTTTATTGGTACATTTTAGGAATACATTATGAGACATTCCTCATTGGCAATTTGTGCTTGTACATAATACGTTTTCATTCTTATTTTTTCCCATTACCCTGCCCTTCCTTCAACCCCCCCCTCCATAAGTTGTTGTTGATTGATGTTCACTGCTTGTGACTTGCTATCTTTCCAACTCAAAACATAAAGGTAGCTCTAATGTGGAGGAGATAGTACAGAGAATTTTTGTCACAAAAAGAAAGTCTGAGATAGAATATTGGTACATGCCACTAATTTAAGCTGAAAGAGATTAAGGAAAGTTCTGGGTCCTTACTCTGCTGCTGGAAGCATAAGCAACCTAAATATTTGGGTCTCTCCAGATGAAGTGGCTCCGTTTGGATTTGGTCTATGTCCTCTAGTGAAATTCCGCCCCTGTTATATAATATACATGTTTTATTGAATGTTCAAATTACTGTCTGTACTCCAAAGTGATAAATTTTATTTATCTTTAAAAGTACTTCATTCTTTGGCTTTTTACCTTCTTTCACACTGATGATGTTCTATGAAAGTCTGGCAGCTAAAGCAAGGTTGTTATATCAATGACGAAAAATTATTCTTAGTGTAAAATAGGTACAACACAAAATAAAATGGTTGTCTAGAGAAGAGTCGTGACTGAAGAGTTCTGTGTAAGGTTTTGTTGTTCACTTGTGTTGCAGGAGGGGTTTTCTTCCTGCGAAGCTTTCCTGTATAAGAGCATTCCTCTCTGGGATGGCCTGTGCTGTCGGTCGCAGTTTCTTCAACTTATGAGCTGGATTCCTTTTAGTAACTTTTCTGGTATGTGTCATTGAAAACTGGAGTCATTTCATGTAATGGCATATAAGTTAAAAGCATTTTGAATAATTTTTATTTTTAATTTCTAGAGGTGAAGCCACTACTTTTTGACCATCTAGCACAGCTGTTCTTTACGTCAACCATTTATTTCAAGGTAATAAATAAATGGCAAATAAACCTGCCTTCGAATCAGCAGGAAGTACTGTTGTATTGCAGTAATATACAATTTCAAACTTATACTGTAGAGTGGTTTTCTGATTCTTTTGGACTTGGGCTTTGAGGCATTTCAATACTCAATTCAAACTGATGCATAGAATTTTCTGCTTTTAAAGTTTTGTCACATATAGTTTTCCTGAACTGTTTAAATAAATGAATGTGGTAAATGTGTACATGGTGTGTCAAAATGTAGTGAATGTTTAAATTTTTAAAAACATTTTGACAGAAAAAGATACTGCCATTAATTATTCTCTAAATACTTTCCTTCACTTTGAGTACACTTTCCCATTGTTCCTGCCACTCTCTTTTCTGTTTGAGTACCAAATGATTTTGTTATAAAACTTATGCTATTTATTAATCATTTTTCTAGGCTCAAAACATTTCCCTTTTCTTTGAGCACAGTTATTCCATCATTCTTGCCACTTGCTTTTTTTGAGCATCAAATGACTATTATAAAGTTCGTACCTTTTATTGATCATTCACTTTTCTAAAAAACACAAGCATGAAAACAGAGCAAATACATCTGATTCTCACTAGTCCTTGCAGGACAAAGATGCCCTGGACAGAGAGCCTGCAAATGATTTTCTTTATACCTAATGTCTGAGCTTCCTCATTCACTCTAGGGCTCCATATTTTGTCTACTCTGACGAAGAAGAAGAAACTGGCTAGAACATTCATGTACAAGAAAATCACAAGAAATTTAAGGCTTCCTGATGCTAATGGCTTGTACCTTCTAATTTGTAACAGATACAGAATACTAAGTGACCACTGTCAAATGCAGGACCTACTCCCACCTGTCCTTATTCTTTGAAGTTACCTTTGGGACTGGTTATAGTCTTTCATTATAGCATCTGTCTATCCCACAGCACAACCTCTGTAACCCATGTGCAGTGTCTGTGTTCAAATATGAAAGTTAGTTTCAGGTCTACCCCAGGTTGCTCTTATGGTTCATACTGCAGCCCTCTATAGTGTACTGTGTGTCACACCCTTCCAAACGCTAGCCAGGTGGTAGCACAATCCAGGCCAATTCTCTCACTGCCAAACTTGTTCCCTATTAAATCTGCCACTGCCCCAGAGTCAAGGTAGAAATCTTACAATCATTGGTGATGGCGGCCAACTGAAGTGGTACTGTGGGCAACAGGGATCCATTAATTGAAGAGAGCTTCAAAAGGTGTCAGGCCTATTCTTAGGAAGTGTTTTGGATAGAGCTGGGGATCCTGGCTTTTAGGCTCTGGACAGAGCACCAGCACAGCTTCTTTTTTCTGAGCTTCTAGGACCTCATGAATTGCTTGTTTTGTGCCCTGAAAGTGTTGGCTATGTTCTCTTGCAACTTTCTAAAACAGTTCTGAAAGTCCGTTTTCATGAATACTTTAGTTGGGTTGTCACTGTGGCATTAATGTCCTGAATCAATTCAAAACATATACCTTTCATGGTCATTTTGACTTTTGGAAAGACCAGAAGTTGCTGGATCTGGTGAATCAGGTCAATGAGCACACACCATTATGTTTTTCTGAGCCTGCCTTCCCATTGGATGGCACTGGGCAACAGCACTCATGGCATCTTTGATCACACCTTGTAAAGATACTCACAGAAGACTTCCAGAACTGCTTCAGAAAGTGGCAAGAACGATGACATAAGTGTGCTCTGCGCAGTCTTGTATTCTTCCAGGGCTTGACAGCTATGTGTCTTTTACTGTAATACATTTTAAAATTTATATAGTAGGGGGCTGGAGATTTAGCTCAGTGGTTCCGCCACCTGCCTAGCAAGCGCAAGGTCCCTGGTTTGATCCAGGAAACCACATACAATGATATGATATTGGGCATGGTGACTGATGCCCACCAGCAGTCAGTACCATACCCTACAATGCTGGACGTGGTGGCTCACAGCTGTAATCCCAGTACTCGGAGGTAGAGGCAGGAGGATTGCTATGAGTTCAAGGCTAGCCTGGGCTACAATGTGAGCTCAGGGCCAGCCTGAACTACAAAGTGAGACCCTGTCTCACAACAAACAAACAAAAAATGTATAGAGTCAGCATGTGTTTTCATCATAGCTCATTAATTAGCACAAACTGGGAAATATGCAACTGTAATTACTTCATTTTAGTTTATTTTTTATAGATATATGTATTCATTTCATAGGTATTCACTGAGCGCTTCCTGTTACTAGTCCTGCCTTTTTTTTTCCCCAGTTCTACAGATGGAAACAAGTAATTCAACCACTGAGCTATTTCTCCAGCCTTTTTTCTTTTTTAATTTAAGAAAGAATCTTACTAAGTTGACCAAGCTGGCCTTGCACCTACAATCTTTCTATCTTAGCCTCTCCAGTAATGGGAACTACAGACATGTGTCGCTGTGCTGGGCCAACTAGTTGCCTTTTTCGTGGTACTGGGAATACAGCAGTGATATATGTATTCTATATTTACAACATAGTTATTTTCTGCTTAAAAAAATTTCCAACTTTACATAACACAATTAAATATGTTACCATTTGGAGACTGTTTCCAAAAAGACCACTATGCCTTCCAGGAAATCTACCTGAGTGTGTGTAAGAGTCACTTTCTTATACAATGGTTATATTTTGGGGGAGGGAGTTTAATTGAATTCTTATTGGTACATTTTGTATACAACTCACAGTGGTTATTTAATAAACAGTGCTGGGGATTAATCTAAGTGCCTTCTCATTGGGCTACATCTCTAGCCCTTTCTATTTTTTGAGGCAGATCTTGCTATGTTGCCTAAAGTGGCCTGAACTTGCGATCCTCTCTCAGCCTCCCAAAGCACTGGAATTACAGATGCTTTATTTCTTCTCTCATTGTACTATTATAAAGAGCTATTTATCAATAAATATTAGGTTGCCATAAGCAGTTGCTGTTTTTTAATTCAAAGATGGTTGACAATTAGAAGTTTGCTAGGTTTCAACCTAAAACATATACACATTTTTTGCATAACTACTTATATCAGACTGAGGTGGGATGGGCCAAGAAAGGAGGGAAAGAGAAGGAAAACAATGAGCCAGTGGTACATTTCAGGAACATTCTCAGGCCAAAATGAAAACATGCGAATAGACATGCCAAGAAGGAATTGCCAGAGACATAAAAAGAACCAGGAAAACAATGCCAAAGAAACAAAAGGCATACAGGGTATTAGGAGCCAGTGAAGAAATAATGCTGACAGATGTCCAACGAAGGTCCAAAAAGATGACCAAAACTTCTTTTATTTTGGAATTTGTAATACAAAGATTTTTGCTACTGTTTTGAGCAGTGTCAGTGGCACATGGGCATAGATGCCAGACTGTGAAGGTTGAGGAGCACATGAAGACTAAACAAGTCAAGACAGGGCTGGGGGCCAGGGATTTAGCTTAGTGGTTCCAGCACCTGCCTAGCAGGTACCAGGTCCTGAGTTTGATCCCCGGTAACCACATACAATGCTGGGCGTGGAGTCTCACGCCCACCAACAATCAATACCACATACCACAGTGCCGGGCGTGGTGGCTCACGCCTGTCATCCCAGCACTGGGGAGGCAGAGACAGGAGGATTGCTGAGTTCGAAGCTTGCCTAGGCTACATAGTGAGCTCAGGGCCAGCCTGAACTACAAAGTGAGATTTTGTAAAATAGGAAATATTCAAAGGGAATGTGGTGGGGGAACATAATGAGGGGAAAGAATAAATACGATTTGGAAAGAAAAGGAAATAGCATGTATATAGGGGGTAGGGGTTTTAGGTGGGTGGGGATATGGGTAAAAATGAGAATTAACTTCTATCATACTGGTACAAATTCCCCATTATTGAGTGTGATTGTGAATTATATATAAAATAAAGAATTCAATTAAAAAAAAAAGATGGGCTGGGACGGTAGCTCCATGGCCAAATATGTTTCTAGTAGTGTGTGAGGTTTTCAGATGGATCCTGATGGTATAAGGTTCCAGAAAAAACGTGAAGGTAGTAGATTAAGACCAAGCAGGGGGATTTGTTTAAATTGATGGTGAGGCGCTATGAGGTACCACACTTATCCTCTAAAACTGGAGGGAAGGAATAGTGGATAGGTGGTTGTATAGAAGTATAGATAGAGTTGGCAAGAAATTAGAATACTTTGTGCCAAAACATGTTAAACTTATTAGAACAAGAATCATGTTGTATAGGATAAAATGAAGTAGAATGCCTTGAGAGAATGCTATCTGCTAAGGACAGCCACTGGGCAAACATGAGAGAATGACAGACATAGACACAGAGAAAAGTAAGAGGACCGCAGAGCTTCTGTAAGGGCCTAGCTCATGTTGGGGACAATAAATGTGGAGTGGGACCAATCTGTATAGTTGCTTTAATTCGGTTTCCATGAGGAAAACTGAAAACAAATTATGAAATTGAATAAATAAACTTGGGTTTTACAGGTGGAGTGGACTGTAAGAGATTTGAGAACAATCTGATCGTGTGGTTTCATCCAGATAGGGAAGTAAGGACAAGAGAATGTTCATAAGCTTGCAAATCAAAGTTAAAAATGACATAATCAAGGGATTAAATGTCTGAAGCTGAACAGCAAGAGTAATTACTTGGGAACTGAGGGTGTGAGAAAACTGGAACAATAGGAAGTTATAACAAAAATGTTAATAATAGTAATGGCGCTGGTTTAGTTTAGGTTCTGGCAATCTAACATGTGACTGTGGAGTGGGTAAACTAAAACAGAGTGAAGCTGAAGGTTTTTTGATTTGAGGCCAAGGATTCACAAAGCTGAAGGTGTGTGAACCCTTCTCGTGGACACTCACATAACTAAGGCATCAATGGCAGAACGTGAGACAGAGTACTGAGTTCCTCAGTGAATACAGATGAATTTCCAGGATATAGATCCCAGTAATCTGGGAGATTAAAAATAAAGGAGCTGATGTACAGCTCACTGGTAAAGTATATATGAAGCCTTGGGTTTCACTGCCAGCACATAAGAAATGAATCAAAACTTTAAAAGTAAAGGGCGGCGTATTTGGATAGTATGACCATCAAAGGAGAAAGGAGTTTATACACAAGAGAGAAGTAATTGTTTGAAAATAGACAGTTGGTGTTATGTTTAGAAAACCAAGGAATATTCATATGTGAAAAATTAAATGCACTCTAAAATGGAAGTCTCTGCTCATAGTCTTAACAAATTCAACTGTTAGCAGTTGTAGTTTGGCTAATGTGGCTTGAATTTTGGCTCACAAAATATTTGGAAACATTCTAAAGTGGAAAAATTGGGAGGTACCTGAGTAGAATACCTATTTGATTTGTCTGTAGTATCTCTTTCATTAAATCTGTTCTCTTAAAATAGGATTCATTTCTGATTTGGTATTTGTTTTCTCAAAGAAGGGGTTTATATCCTCTTCCTACATCTCCAGTGGCAAGCTAGGATAGTTCTTGGTGTTGAAGTGAAATACAGAAATATATGGTGACAAAAATGTCTTAATTGGGTTGTGAGGGAGAGACAAATTATGATCAGGGTCAGAAGACAGAGAAAGCATAGGAAGGTGCATGTGCAGGTTACCACAGAACTGAAAGATGCGGGAGGATAGAATCAGTGAAAGAGAAAGCACAGAGAAGTATAGTAAGTACTGTATAAGAAAGGATATATATAATGTACCAATAAAGATAAAAATTAATTTTAGGGCCGGAGATTTAGCTCAGTGGTTCCAGCACCTGACTCATAAGCTCAAAGTCCTGAGTTCGATCCCAGTAACCACATACAATGCTGGGCGTGGTGACTCACGCCCACCAGCAATCAGTACCACATACCACCGTGCCGGGCGTGGTGGCTCATGCCTGTAATCCCAGCACTCGAGAGGCAGAGGCAAGAGGATTGCTGAGTTCGAGGGTAGCCTGGGCTACATAGTGAGCTCAGGACCAGCCTGAACTACATAAGCAAAAACTTGTCTCAAAAAAAAAAAAAAAAGGATAGGTGAACAAACGAGGGATCAAAGGGCAATAAGAAAATGAGATTTGGTCTAGTTAGCTAGAAATTCAATTACTTTATGAAGCTTTGTAGTAATGAGTCATGCATTTTACCCTCCTTACGCTAATAAAAGAATATTATAAAAATCTATTATTGGGCCAGAGGGTTAGCTCAGTGGTTCCGGCGCCTGCCTCGCAAGCGCAAGGACCTGAGTTCGATCCCTGGTAACCACATATAATGCTGGGCGTGGAGACACGCCCACCAACAATCAACACCGCATACTACAATGCTGGACGTGGTGGCTCACGCCTGTAATCCCAGCACTCGGGAGGCAGAGACAGGAGGATTGCTG
>PVIC010047412.1:0-13886 GCA_004025085.1 Thryonomys swinderianus | reverse complement strand
GCGCTTCGCATCAAGAAGACCCTGCAGAAACTCATCCAAGGCTCAGAGAAGCCCAAAGTGATTCACTAGCCCAGGATTGCTGGGCTCTCTCTGCCAGCGGCCTGAGGCAGCAGGGAATGGTGGTCTGTCTGGGTAGAGGTAGTGGGCATGTGCGTGCATGTGTTGGGGAGGGGATGCCCTCCTGTGGGACAGCTGGGCCTGCCCAGCTGGGCCCCCAGCCTGTCCAGCCACAAATACAGCTGGGATGAAATCTGATCTCCTCACCGTCTGGCCTGCACAAAGTGGCAGGCTCCCTGACGCCCTGCTCTCTCCCAACCCCCATGCCAGCAGGATGCACCCCCTAACTTCCAGGGCAAGACACAGAAGAGGCTTCAGAGCCAGGGAAGCCAAACCAGGAAATCCCAGTTTGGGCCTGGAGCCTGGTCCTGCACTTTCCCTGTCCTTGGTCAACCCCACTACCTGGCATTGCCCAGTCCTCACCAGACACTGGCCTGCTAGGCCTCTGCCTCTGGGACAAGCCTCAGGTACCCAGAGTCACTCTCCATGGCCTTATATCTCAGCTTCCTGTCTCCCACACAAGACCCCAGCTAGCCAAATGGCAGCTGCCTGGAAAGGCTGGGGCCTGACCCTGCCGTCCCTATCCCTTCACCATCCTGGCTGCCTTGCTAGGGCATTAAAACCCTAGGGGCTTTGCTGAGGGTGTGCTGTGGAGAGCTGACTGTCTAGAGGGCCAAGGCCAGGACTTTCAGTGTGAGTGAGAGTGTCACGCTAAGCATGAGGGGACAGGAGGGGTGCAGCTGGAATGAGGGGCCCAGGTCTTGGTCCTAGGAACTTGCTCCATGCCACCATGGAGTCTTCCACCTCAGGATGTTGTTCACTGATACACAGCAGGATCTGGAGCTGACATCCCTTGAGGCTTCTCCAGCTCTTATATGCTTTTAATGTCAGCCTGTGTGACCTAAATTCATCGCTTTCACCACTTCCTATGCCCTGACTCTTAGCAATATGGCTCAAGATGGGGTTTGAGAACAAGTGTATTGGGCCAGGACTGTGGCTTAGCGGCACCATGCCTGCCTGGTAACTACAAGGTCCGGAGTTCAAGTCCCTGTACTGGGGGGTGTGCTGTATTGTAGTCCTTGGAATCTGTAGCACCTCCTAGTCTAACTTTGCAAGCTCTCGTTCTTGCCTTAAATTACTCCAGTGGCCATGCTCAGGGCCGACTGTGCTGGGCCTCTGAGGCTAAGAGTGGCTTCCCCCTGGGTCTCCAAAGCACAAAAATAACTCAGCTCTAGCCACTGACCCTGGCCCTGGCCCACACCATTGGTCAACCTCTAGCAAGTGTCTCAGAATGTAATGACCCTAGAAAAATCTAGCGTTTGGATGTGTCTGGGGTATTTGTCCATATACTGACAGGTGACCCTGCGTCCTGGTGGGAGGGGCCTGGAGGGGGAAGGGGAGATGGGTTGGGGCTCAGGCTAAGGACAAGGTCAGCCCTAAGTTTGGGAAGAAGTGGGCTACCAGCCTTCAGGCCCTCCCCGCTCATACAGCCTCTCCAGGGGATCTTCTGCTATGACTTCCACCACTCCGCCTCAGCACTTTCCCAGGCCTGTCTCCCAGCGTTGTGCAAGGCCCAGAGAAGGATCAGGAAGCGAAACTGTGAACACAGTAAACGACAAGTACCAGCTCAGTTCCAGGATCCCTGGGACTGAGTCTGCAGGGTCTCTCATCGCTAGAATACTGCCCATTCAGGAATCGAGGTTCCTACCTGAAAGATTTTATCTCCGTTGGATTTGGGGTTAGAGTCCTTCTGAGACTCCGCGGGCAGAAACGGAATCCGCCAGCTTTCCAAAGGCTGGAAAATCCCTAAGTGGGTCTAGGGAGGAGCAGAAGGGAGAGCGGAGGGTGGAGGGAAGAAGACGCCGAAGAGGGTAGTCTGCGAATGCTTCTGCGTCGCCGCAGGTGGTTTCCGGGATGGAAATTGCGCTTTTCTTAGCTGGAGATACTGTTTGTGAGAGCGTTTAGTCCGTGCCTACCACATACTGGGCCCTCAATAAGCCAAGGCTGAACCCTGAGCTCCCGCGGAGGCTTGCGGAGCCCGCGCTGGGGCGGCAGAAGGAACCCGAGCGGCGGGGAGCAGAGGGTCCCAGCCACACCCCCACCCCCGCCCCGCGGTTCCGAAAGCGCCTGCCTGGCCCCCTGGCCTGGACACAAACGCTTGCATCCTATGGCGGCGGGAGCAGCCGGATCCCCGCGCTCGCCCCGTCGCCCTCTGCTGGCTGCTCAGCGGCCGTCTTCCTGCCGGCCGCGTCGCCAGGCGGGCTAGAGACCTCGGCCGCCGCCCTGCGGGCCCGCTGCCTGCGTGCGCCCTGCTAGCCCTCGGGCTTGCAGGGACCGTCGTCCCAGTACTGTGCCTAGCAAGAAACTTTGAGTCCTCGCTCAGAGGCAGATTGGACCCTTTCTCCTCAAATCCCTCTTCAAATAGGAGTCTGTCCACACCCTCTAGGGGCTCACCTTCCCCTCAGGAAGCATCTCATACCCCCTCTAACCTCACACCCCCACCAGACACTGTGGGCGCCACTCTCCAAGGAGCAGGCAGTTACTGAGAAAGCTGGAAGAAGGCTTGTCGAGGGGCAGCCCAGCCAAAACAAAGTCTATGCCTCGGCATCAGATGCCCTCTTAGGGCCCCAGCTGCTTCTCCCACAGAAGACATAGGCGACCTCCTGCCTCCCCGGGTCTGCCGGTGCCTGCAGCCTTCTGCTCTGGAGTCGTGGGTCCCCCCACAATAGACAGTCTCCCAGAGGACCCTCAGAGTCATAGGGGTGTTAATAGGGTTCACAACTGCAGCCTCCTCCTTCCCCCTGTGCCCGCCAGACTGACTGGTTCTATCTGCACCCCTACAGTCGCGCTGTGGTTGGAAAGCCGGCAGAGGGCGGTGAGAAAATTGCAGAGCCCGAGTTCGGTGAGGGCTGGGCAGAATCTGGGAAAGTGGAACCGGCCCACTGGTCAGCACAGCCCTCCGGCAGGCCGCCAGCACCCCTGCCTCCATGTGGAGCCCCAGAAAACCTGCCTGCTGCTCCCTTTACTTTTTGGTAGCTTCGCCCTAATTTTCTGCGGGACCCCACGCTCCAGCTGTCCTACTTATATAGAATGAGGAAGGGAGTTGTCTGTGTGGTCAGCGCCTGTCCGGGGCATGATGGGTGGCATAACTACCCAAAGCGGGGGGAAGGTGACCCATGAAGCATAGACCTTGATGCTTGGGTTGAAAGGGGATTCAGAAAAGAAACCAGCTGTGTCATGTACGTGCACCTACTCCCCAAGATAAATATCGGTTTTCTGTACTGCAAACATGTACTGATACAATAAAAAGTAAAATAAACCTTTCTGCTGAAGCCTACCCTTTCCCCAGCCAAGGCCTGGAGGTACCTAGCCCCTCAGGCTCAGTCCTCCTCTCCACCTTCCAGGAGGGTGCTCTGCTTCCTGCCTCGGCCTGCTTTCCAGGAGGGGGCTTCCTGCGTATCCTCCCTGGTGTGAAGAGTCCAAAGACAACGAAGTGCTCATACCCACGAGGCCCACCCGAGGCCGGAGCGGGGGTGTGCACCCCAAGGCCAGTATCCAGCGCTGGGACTGACGCTAAGTGTATGATCATCACTCTGGGTGGGCGACTCTTGGAAGGAGCTGCTTCCACCAGGGCCACATTCAGTTAGCTAGAAATAGAGACAGAGGGCTTCTTGACTTTGCATATGATTTGCATAATGTCATAGACACAGTCTATTTTCAGGCAGTTTTCAGGTTCAAGTGTTGTCACTGCTGCCCTGCGGGGTGTCGTGTCTGGATGAGACTCTGTTCTGTTCTTTCTCACCCACCCACTCTTAATGACCTACATCCCCAGCAGCAGGAGCCACTGGTGAGGTGGGGGAGGGCGGGGTGGTCCAGAGAGACACTTCCGGGCAAGGGACACACTGGGATCTCTTTTGTCACCACCGTCACTAAAAGCAGAGTCCAGCTGCTCAAGAGCAACCCATGCGCAGAGGGGAAGGAGCGAAAGCCAGGTGCCCGTCTCCTTTCCTGCCTGTCCTCCCATTCTCGGACCTGCTGTTCAGTCTTATGCTAGTTTAAAGAAAGGTTTCTGGAGAAATAGACCTGTGCTTCTCACCCACGCACCGGCCTTACTTGACCAAAATATCCCTTACGGGCATTTATCTGTCCACTCAGATTTAATCTTTGCTTCCTAAGAAAGCTGATTTTCTATCTGCTGCTCTCCTAGGAGACATATTTGAACAATCGGGATCCTTTGATGATCAATATTTGTAAAGTGCCTGGCACATAGAAAGAGCTCAGTCCGTGCTCCAGCCCCCTTCCTTTCTTTCCCTTGGCAGCCTGTGCAGAGCCCCGACTGTTCCTGACTCCAGCTCCAGCCTCTCAGGGCTCAGTGATAAGCCCACCAGAAGGGCAGTTGCGATGACTGTTGCCAAGCTATGTGGCATCTTAGCAGTTGTCTGGCCTCTCCTCACCTGAGAAAGAGGGGGTTTGGTGAAGATTAGGGACAAAGGCAATTGTCTCACTTTGTAACTAGAACTGTTTGGTTACCTGTCCTTGGTCACAGAGGGTCAGCTCTAGGGACACAACACATCCTCTGATTTGGGGCCAGTTTGGTGCGGTATCTTCTCTGGCTAGGAAGCTTTTGCTTTCTCCTCCAGGCATCGAAGGATTCACCAGATGCCAAGGCAAAGTGCTTGGCTCCTGGGAATTGCAAAGCCACTTGGCCAGGCTACCCAACTGCAACACACTACCCAGAATTCCTGGTCCTCCTGGGCCTGCCTCATCCCCTCAAGCAGGCGTTTCCTGTTGATAAGAAGCTCAGTCACAAACACTGATAAAGAGATGTAGAAAGGAAACGGACAGGCTTGGGTATAATGGGCATTCTGTCTGTCTTTTCTACCCCTCTTCCTTCTCCCAGCACCACCCTCTAAACTACTTCCCAGAACTAAACAGAAAACACCCCCTCCCAGTCCCGGCTCCGTTTTGGAGTTTCCAGGAATTTAGGCTGGAGGCTTACACAGCTCTTGACGTGGGGCCCAGCTCAGCCTAGGCTGGGACAGGAGCCCAGCAGCAGGAAGCACTGGGTGCCGAGGCCGCGGGCCCAGGGAAAGGGCAGTGGCACAGGAAGGAAAGACAGTCTGGCACAGGTTGCATCCAGATCCTTTCCTTCTCCCTCGCGTTCCCTCCTCCCGGAGGCCTGGGTCCAAGGCATGACTGGGGAGTTGGATAGTCTCTAATTAGTGGATTTTCCGTGATTTTATTCTGAAGCCAATTCATGGAAAATTTCATTACTTTTTGACTGACTCTACTAATTTGGAATCTTTAATCCTTCGGGACAAGAAGAGGGAAAGATGTTTAGGAAAATAAACAGAACAAACAAGTTCTCAACGCCTGCCCTGCTGCTAGGTACTGGAATTGTGAATGCGGACTGACAGGCAGTTTTTCTGAGTGCTGAGCATGCAGTGTAGATGACCTGCCACCAGGTGGGTGAGGAGGCTTTCTCTCTTACCATCACCCAGGGATAGAAGGTTTGCACAGATCATTTGTTTTCCCTCCTCCCCAAAGAAAGTATTCCTTAATGAAACGAACATGAAAAAATGGACTAGAAACCATACATGGTGCACATGTCTGCAATCCCAGCATTCTGGAAGGCTGAGGCAGGAGGATCGCAAGCGCAAACCCAGCCCGCAGGGGCTTGGGATTTAGCTCAATGGCAGCCATACCTACCTTACAAATGCAAGGTCCAGAGTTTGATCCCCGGTGACAGGAGAAAAAAAAGAAGACCTCATGTCAAAATCTTGCAGCTCACTGGACAGGCTCAAGTTTCAACCCTCAGTAATGAATGAATGAATGAAAATCAACAGTTATAAACAACTTGGAGACTTTACTGAATTCTTAACTCTTTCTCGTCCTGTTGCAGCCTAACCAAAGTCTCCTCACAGTGCTCTGCATTGCAGAGAAGTAAAAAGTAGTTTTATCCCAGTCTAAATTCTAGCTCAGCTTTGTTTTGTTTTCCAACTCATCTAACAAATTTATTGTAAATCTTCTATGGAATAATATATTTATGAAGATGTAAATCAACATTTTCATTATTTTAGGCTTTTGTGTTGTTATATATTTTTTGGTTTTGTTTTGCTCTCACCTGTTTACAGTAGCATAGTATTCCACAGTTTGTACCATAATCAAAGCAGTTTCTACTTTTGAGAGTCTCAGTTATTTTCCACCTTGGCCACTGTAAATCATGTGATGATAAATATGTTACTCTGGGCCAGGGATTTAGTTCAGCTGCACAGCGCCTGCCTTGCAAGAGTGAGGTCCTGAGTTTAATCTCTGGTACTGTTAAATAAATAAATAAACATTACTTTACTTCATTCAAGATATTTGTAGGGTAAAGTATAAAAAGTGAGACCCCTGGGTAAAAGGACCATGTGCATTTGATCAAGACAGTTTTAATGAAGTATAAAGGAGATCAATTGTAATCCCAGCACTCGGGAGGCAGAGACAGGAGGATTGCTGAGTTCGAAGCTTGCCTGGGCTCCATAGTGAGCTCAGAGCCAGCCTGAACTACAAAGCGAGACCCTGTCTCAAAAAAAAAAAAAAAGAAGGAGATCATTAAAACATATCACAGACTAATAAAATAATACCAGACACGTAGGCAAACAGATAAGTAAACAAGTAAAACATAATAACAGGGGCCGAAGATTTAGCTCAGTGGTTCCAGCGCCTGCCTCACAAGCGCAAGGCCCTGAGTTTGATCCTGGTAGCCACAGAAAATGCTGGGTGTGGTGACTCGCGACCACCATCAATCAATACCGCATACCACAGTGCCAGGCATGGTGGCTCATGCCTGTCATCCCAGCACTCGGGAGGCAGAGGCAGGAGGATTGCTGAGTTTCAGGCTTGCCTGGGCTACATAGTGAGCTCAGAGCCAGCCTGAACTACAAAGCGAGACCCTGTCTCAAAAAAAAAGATTGTATCAGAAGTTAGTAAAGTTTGGGAGACTGAAGCAGAAGGACCACAAACTGGAGACTAGTGTAGGCAATTTAATGAGCATTGTTTTTAAAAATATTGATAATAATAAAAGGTCCGGGGCCGGAGGGTTAACAGTGGTTCTGGCGCCTGCCTCGCAAGCGCAAGGTCCTGAGTTCGATCCCTGGTAACCACATATAATGCCCGGCGTGGTGGCTCACGCCTGTAATCCCAGCACTCGGGAGGCAGAGACAAGAGGATTGCTGAGTTCGCAGCGGCTTGCCTGGGCACCATAGTGAGCTCAGGGCCAGCCTGAACTACAAAGCGAGACCCTGTCTCAAAAAGCAAAAAAATAAAATAAAATAAAAATAAAAGGTCCGTGTGAAGGCCCTGAGTTCAATCTCCAGTACTGGAAGAAAAAAAAAAAGTAATGATGATGGATAAAAGGATTAGGAGGTTTTTTGTTTTTTTTTTTGAGACAGGGTCTCACTTTGTAGTTCAGGCCGGCTCTGAGCTCACTATGTAGCACAGGCAAGCCTTGAACTCAGCAATCCTCCTGCCTCTGCCTCCCGAGTGCTGGGATGACAGGCATGAGCCACCACGCCCGGCTAGGATTAGGAGTTTTTAAGGGGCTTATGAAAATGTTCTAAAGTTGATTATAAAAAGTTACACAATTCTGTGGATACATCGAAAGCCATTCAATACAATTTGAATGGATGAATTATAGGATATGTGAATTCTAACTCAGTAAAGCTAGTAAACCATTAGTGGCTGCAGATAGAGCTCAGTGGTAGAGCACTTGCCCGACATGCTCAAGGTCCTGGGTTCCATATAGAACCACCAGAAGAAATAGAGACAGAAAAAGAACATTAGTGAGGAAAAGCTAATTTGCTTAGTTTCAGCAACCCCGGGTCACCCTTTGGAAAGACAATGCAGTTGGGTTTCTACTTCACATACTAAGATGGACCCCAAATGGATTAAGGAGCAAAATGCAAAATGTGAAACTACTAGGTTAACAGAGGAAAATGTGAAAGGACAGTTATGACCTAGGGATAGAAAGATTAAAAAAAGACTTCCAGGGTTGGAGATTTAGCTCAGTGGTTCCTGCGTCTGCCTAGTAAGTCAAGGTTCTTGGTTCCATTCCAGTAACCACATACAACAATACTGGGCGTGGTGGCTCACACCTGTGATCCCAGCACTCCGGAGGCAGAGGCAGGAGGATTGCTGTGAGTTCAAGGTTTGCCTGGGCACCACAGTGAGCTCAGGGCCAGCCTGAACTACAAAGCAAGACCCTGTCTCAAAAAAGAAAAAAAGGACTGGGAATGTAGTTCAATTCAAAAGCCCCGGGTTCGATTCCCAGTACCTCAAGGCAAAACAGAACGGACCAGCAATAAGGAGAATGAGGTGTAACAATGACTTTTGATATTAAAATACATGCATTCAAAGCAGCTTCACAGCCTTAACAAGGGAGTACACAGTTCAGGACGCGGGGCAAATGCCTCAGTGTGCCTCCGAGCCAGGGGAGCCAGAGAGGAGAAGATGGAAAGGAGACTGCAGAAGGAGCTGGAAACCAATGTCTAAGAGAGGCCTCGCTGCCTCACCCGGGGTAAGTACGATAACAAATGCCACCGCGTGATCAACCTGAGTCCATGGACGGGAAAACAAAGAAGACTGGTGCAACGAATCTGACTCAGCCACCCATGAGCTTGTGATCCTGGGCAGGAAATAGAACAGAAGCCCTGGGGACTTGGTTCTCACCTTTCCAGGAGGATAATTAATACCCAAGGTGGTTGTGAGGAGCCGTGATCACGAGGGATAAAAGTCCTGGGCAGAACTGGTGTCGATAAATAATAATAAAATCAATGATGGGACATCCTCCTCCCAGAGAGCGGTCCTCCTGTCAGCTCTGCAAGAGCCACAGACCAGCTCGGCGTCAACACCTCTTGCTTCGCTCCGGCCCTGGCTCCTCTATCTCCCTGGCTTCCTTGTCTGGGTAGCAATTAAAAAGGGGGAGATTAGTAAGGCAAGGAGAAAGCCTGTGGTTACATATACCCATGTGTATGTTTCTCTGTTCATATCTATTTCCTTTGATTAGAAAACAGCTCCTAATTCTGTACTGCTCTCTTTGGATCAATAGTTTAGTTAGGGCTTTTGAGAGATGAAATTTATATTCACGCCCCACTGTTCCCTTAGTAACAATCTCTCGCAATCAGATCTGCTCTCTGGTGGCCTCTGGAAAGCGCTTGTGCAGAGCACAGTGGCACAATCTTACCTTTGCCAGAAACTGTTTTCTGATGTAGCCAGTATCTTCTCCAGGAAAAAAAAAAAATTAACTACATTTAAGCAGACTTAACAAGGTCCTAAAATAGATATAAAGTGGTTTCACCCTAGAAGGGGAATTCTTAAAATACTAAAGTACTCTTTTTAAGCATAGTCGAGGACTTCAGAAACACTCATTTACATTGCAAACAGTTTCCATGCTAATTACAAAGGACACTTTCTCAACCACTAGCTAATATTTTGTATACCATTTGTACCTGAAATAAATAGTTATTTTTCTTTCTCCTCCTCTTCCTCCCTCTCCTCCCTTTTTCCCTTTCTTTCAACGTTCCTCCACCCAAAGGACCTTGGCTCTACCCACAGCTCGGTGGGAGCGCCTGCCTGGCACATGTGTGGCCCTGGATTTGATCCCCAACACTGCGAAAACAAAACAACAAAACAAGATATCTTTTCCACAGTTCTTCCAGATGAGTACTTGTATCTCAGGTGTGAATTTGAGGATTTGATCCCATAGTATGGAAGCAAAAACAAAAATAGATTTATCACCGGTGTTTTGGTAACAAGGTGGTGACGATGTCTCCAATAAATCTCTTTCCATCATTTATCCTTCAACAACTGAAACCCCATATCCTGAGTTTACCTCATTTTATAGAGAAAATGGCAGCACCTCAACTGCAGGCACCACATTTGTAATCCGGCCCACAGCCTACATCTCCCCTCCGCCGCCTCCTCTTTTTTTCCAGCTTCCTTGATCTTGTTCTTTTGTTTGTTGACACGGGGGTCTTATTTTTGTTGCCTAGGCTGGTCTCGAACTCTTGGATTCAAATGATCCTCCTGCCTTAGCCTCGCAAGCAGCTCAGGCTACAGGGGTCTGCCCAGGTCCCTCCCTCCCAATGACCCTCCTTCCTTCTGACTGAATCCCCGATTTACCCGTCTCTCACCTTCTCCCTAGGGTGTAGCTTGCCACAGACAGAAACCCCCACCCTGACAGCTCTGCCTTCTCCTGTCCCCTGATGGGCCACGTCCGTGCTTGCTTACCTCCCACTCGCTCCTCTGCCTACTGCCTTCTGGCTTCGCCATGGAAACTGACCCCTTGGAGGTCACCACTGGCCTCCCGGTTGCTAAATCCAGTGGACCCTTCTTGGCCCGTCCTTATTTAGCTGACCTCTCAGAACACTTGGCACCGCTGACTGGGCCTGCCTCTGGCTTTGCTCCCGCCCACTGCAGGTCTCCCTTCCACCTCGCCAGGGGCTCCCTCTCCTCTCTTTTCTTCTTCCCTAAATGTTGGTGTTCCTGGTGTTCTTCTGGCCCGGCTCCTCTTCTCCCTCGGCACATTCCTCAGTGAGCTCATGGTACCTTGGCATGATTGCTCACAAATGATTTCTAAATCTGTATCTTGAGTCTGGACTCCCTCCTAAGTTGTAGCACTCAAGACTCAGTTTTTCTAGAAGCTTCCTTGGATGACTCTTAGGCATCTCAAACCCATGTCTGAAACAGAAACCCCTATCACTGTTTCACCCATCCATGTTCAGGGAACAGTTTTCCCAGCCAAGCAAAACATACGACCTTCATTCATAACTTTCTGCTCCCTGTCGCTAGCATCCCTGTGCCCTCACCAGTCAGTTAAACACAAAATCTTACCATCTTTCTCCCAATCGTCTCTCAGTTCCACCCCCCTGTCTCTGTCGCTGCCCGGGTCCCAGCAACCCGCACACTTGCCTGTCCTATCCTGTCCCCTCCCGCCCTTCCTCACCCTGCAACTAGAGAAGCGCTTCTAAATCAGTGATGGTCATTCCACTGGGTCCTCTTGAACATCACCGTCCTCGTGCAAAGGTGTAGACTCCGAGTTAACAAGCTCTATGTGCTTGATCTGAGCTGGCCCACATCTTGGGCCATGTCCCCACCACATTAGCCAACTGCCTTTTTTTTTGAGACAGGGTCTTGCTTTGTAGTTCAGGCTGGCCCTGAGCTCACTATATAGCCCAGGCAGGCCTCGAACTCAGTAATCCTCCTGCCTCTGCCTCCTGAGTGCTGGGATGAGAGGTGTGAGCCACCATGCCCAGCATTGTGGGGTGTGGTACTGATTGCTGGTGGGTGTGAGTCACCACGTCCAATAGCATATCATTGTATGTGGTTACCGGGGATTGAACCAGGGACCTTGTGCTTGCTAGGCAGGCAGTGGAACCACTGAGCTAAATCTCCAGCCTGCGGCCCTCTTGATGGCCCAGCCTACTGGACTTTTCCAGTTCTTAGACCCACAGTTCCCTTCCAGCTCCAGATTTTGCACATACTGTACTCTGTGTCTGGGAGAGGCTTAGCATGGCTGACTTGCGTTCGTTAGTAGATGTGTGGATGGACCTCGGAGACAGGCAGGCTGAGTTTGCATTCCAGTGCTGTGGTTTCCAAGCTGCGTAATGAGCCTGCCAGCCGACTTCTCCGTGCCCTGGTGTCCTCGTCGGGAGAAAGAGGCATAATAAGACCTACCATATCTAACACTCAGCCACCTGACTGCTCTATCTCACAGGCTTTTTCTGGGTACTGCCCCTTCCCGTTCACAAAACAGACAACCTACTCTCCAACCTACTTGCCAGAAGCGAGTCCCTGACCCAAGCTGGACCATAGTTCCTACGTGCTCAGCTAGGAACTGTGTTCTACAGAAAGTCTCAAAATAAAAAATAAAATCTGGCTGGGGCTATGTGATTGAAACCAAGAAAGTCCTAAGTAATTTGCCGATCTTGTGAAGTTACTGTGAAAATCAGAAATGAGAGACGTTTAATAACTTAGCAATATTATTATTCATCTGTACTAAATGAATGCACGAGGTAAAGACTCAGGAAGAAACACTGAAACTCTCAGCACCCATTTCTCTACAATGATTCCAGAATGCGGTGCAGTCCTTCATACCACGCTATTCTATGACTACATACACATACTATGGACACATATATACATAACCCCAAACCTCTCTATATATCATATTATATATATTTTATATATTTTAATATCTATATATATTTTGTCCCCCAAGCCAGGGCCTTGCTCTGTTGCCCAGGCTTGTCTCAAATTCCTGGGCTCAGGTGATCCTCCTGCCTCGGTCTCCAAAGGGCTGGAGCTACAGGAACTCATCCCTGCACTCAACTGTATAGTATTTTTTTTTTTTTTTGAGACAGGGTCTCACTTTGTAGTTCAGGCTGGCCCTGGGCTCACTATGGTGCCCAGGCAAGCTGCCGCGAACTCAGCAATCCTCCTGTCTCTGCCTCCCGAGTGCTGGGATTACAGGCGTGAGCCACCACGCCCAGCATTGTGGTATGCGGTGTTGATTGTTGGTGGGTGTGTCTCCACACCCAGCATTATATGTGGTTATTGGGGATCGAACTCAGGACCTTGCTCTTGCGAGCCAGGTGCCAGAACCACTGAGCCAACCCTCCGGCCCTGTATAGTATTTTTAATTGAAAAGGCAAAGCACCATATTTTGGGGACTGAAAAGAGGGAAATTTTTCATATAATCTTTTTTTTTTTTTTTTTTTTTTGAGACAGGATCTCACTTTGTAGTTCAGGCAGGCCCTGAGCTCACTATGTAGCCCAGGCAAACCTCAAACTCAGCAATCCTCCTGTCTCTGCCTCCCGAGGGCTGGGATTACAGGTGTGAGCCACCACGCCTAGCACCGTGGTATGTGGTACTGATTGCTGGTGGGCATGAGCCACCATGTCCGGTGTTGTGATATGTAGTTACAAGGAATAGAACCAGGGACCTTGTGCTTGCTAGGCAGATGCTGGAACCACTGAGCTAAATTTCCAGCCCATCACATAATCTTCTGAACCCATCAAATTGAAACATTTTTCATGGCATACACACCTTACCTTACATATTTATAATCATGGCTCACATTCCATTTTGTATTTGGTATCTGTCACTCACCACATCAACATTTAAATATTTCTACACAAACTTTGTGATCATCTTAATGATTGTGTAGTATTAATACATTGTATTATGTAGTTTGTAAACCCATTTCCTTTATAGATATGGTTTCTTTCTTCTGTGCTAAATCATGCTTCAATATACATCTTTGTGGCTAAGGCTGTTTAAAACTAGCTTTTTAAAATTGCTTTGATTATGAAAGCAATATACATAAAGTCATCTTTTAAAAGGTTGATATAGATAATTAAAGAGAAAATTTAGGGTGGGAGTATAGCTCAGGGGCAGAGCGTTTGCAGAGTATGCATGAAATCTTGGCTTCAATTCTCAACACTGCAGAGTGAAGGGGAGAGGCAGGGGAGGGGAAAAGGGAGAGTGATATTTATAATTTCACCAAAGAGAACTCTTGTAAATATTTTGCTATATAACCTTCTATCTCCTTTCTATGAGTAATATTTTCAAAAATATTAGATTATACTGCATGTGTTTGGTAACCTGCTTTTCCCACACTCTAATTGCATATCATAAACATTTTTTGTTTCATTAAATACTTTTCTTTCATTCTGCTCTCTCTCTCTCTTTCTCTCTCTCTCTGTTTACTGAAGGGATGGAACCCAGAGCCTCACGAATGCTAAGTTTATGTTGTACCACAGAGCTATACTTCCAGGCCCCATTAAAT
>PVIC010047411.1:0-13891 GCA_004025085.1 Thryonomys swinderianus | reverse complement strand
TTTTATCTCTCCAAGTGGTCTTAAGAAGGCATAATGGCACTGGGCAGTGTCGACATTTTTTGGGCCGTTCCTGAAGTGAGAGTCTCCCCATTTGGCCAATTGGCAGATCAGGTGGCGGTGTGGAGCACAACATCTTTTGTAGGGAGCCACCATTCCACAGCCTGAGCTGCTCCCGGAGTCGTGGTCCAGGCTTGGGTTGAGGTAGAGAAGGCCAGTGTCCTCCACGTGGATCCAGTCATTTTTGTGAAGCGGCTCGTGGTAGACGCCGTAGAGGTGCTGGCCCAGGTGGAAGCCGGGCACCTCTCCGAGCATGTCTCCAGGGCATGCACATAGAGCAGTGGGGTCCTGGCTGGCTGGTCCAAGCACTGCCTCTCCCGGTAGGTGTCCGTTGGGAAGCAGAGGCCCAGAGGGGCTTCACTGAGCAGTGGCGGCGGCAGCAGGAGCCACAGCCCCACAGCACCAGATTTTGCCCTTGCCATCACCTCTGGTAGCTGGAGAAATGGCATGCAGGTGGAGCAGTTTAAGGGGTGGAGCAGAAGGAGGGGCCAGTGATCCATAGGAGGGCGGACCTGGGATTCAGCTGGAGGGGAAGTGAAACTGGCACCATCTTGGGGTCACACCTGTGTGTCGGCCGTAAGAGAAGGGGCACAGATGCCATCTTGGGATTACACAGAGGCGTAGAGAATATTTCTCATACTCAGAGAGGTGAGGTTGGTGGAAAGGTGAAAGGGGGCTCAACACATTAAAAACGCGGTCTGCTGAGCCACAGGGAAGAGGAATTTTCCACAAGGATGGTGGCACTGACCCGAGAGAAAGCGACCGGCTGGGGCTCAGCAGAGGAATTCCTCACAAAGGTGGGGGCACTCACCTGTTTGGGTGCCAGTTGTTGTCGTCATGGGGCTGCACAAGGAGGGTGAAGTGCAGTCACACACACAGGAGACTCTGAGGAGGTTTCTGGAAGCTTCCGTTTAATTAATGCAATGTAGGGCGTTATATAGCACACGCTGTGGGAGGGGTTTGCGGTGGCTACTGGGGATTGGTCTATGGTTGTCAGAGGAGGGGACTAATATTGGGGAGATCCATGGCATGCCCTCCTTAGCTCAATACTGGCATTGGTTTCAACTTAGTCTACCAAGGGTGAAGGGCTCTTTCAGGACCTACAAGACTGGCATGCGGTGCAATGGGCTCAGCCAGACCTGGATTTCACCATCAGGAGTGTTCTTCAAGACTCACATCTCCTGCTCCAGCTGAAATGGCCTTTGCTTTTCCAGCTAAGCTCCTCTCCTCAGGCCCCCTGTGTGCACCTCCTGCTCTGCTGGAAAACTTCCATACCCAGAGCCTTTGTGTGGAGTGCTCCTGTCAAGCTCAGACCTAGCCTAAGCTTCAGCTCTGACTCAGTTCATTTTCAGCCCCTTCCCCTTACACAACAGTCATTATCATTATATAATTGCTCACTTCATGATTCTCTACCTCACTGTACAATAAGTTCCAGAAAAGTAGGGGCTTAGGGCAGGTGTTAGTAATTACTCAAGCTGCTTTCTTCATTCAAACATATTTCCACTTGCAGTCATGAGTCACTGGGTGAAGAAGGGAAAAATAAAACTAAAGAGCTATCATTACAATCAAAATAAGAATTAAGTCATGTGCTAACACATGCCTGTAATTCCAGCCCTCAGGAGGCTGAGGCAGGAGAATCACAAGTTTGAAGCAGCCTAGGCTGCAAAGCAAAACTTTGTCTCAGAGAGAGAACATAAAAATCTCAAATAAATTTTACAAGCAGCAATATACATCTACATAACATCCATTACATCCCTGAACTTAGGGATTCTGTCACCACCTGTCCACTTGACACCTGGATATGATACGGTATCCATTTTAACATCCAAAACTGACTCCTGATCTTCCATCCCACTGTTATTTCATTCTTTCTCCAGTGCTGTGTTTAACAACTCACCTTTCAGGTCCTGCAAACAAGTGGGATGAGGCAGGTGACTGGCCTCCTTCCTCTGCAGCCCCTGGGGACCCTGGTAACCAGCTGGGTGGGCTCTCATCTGCCACTACTTATACTTAAGCAAGATCCAGCATTTATCCCACCTTCTCAGGGTAGTTAGGCCCTTGGGGGTATTGTGGCCTCCTGAGAGAACCTGTCCATTCAATACGCTGAATATATCTCACCAGCTCTGGATTAACTGCAGAGTTTGTCACTCAACCAGGGACCCATCCTTCTGGAATCCACAGCTCTCAAGAGTTTAAGAGCAGTGAAGAACCCCACTTGGCTTCACACAGTCTGGCAGCTTAATCGGTCTCCCAATATGTGCTACAACCCAACTAAGTCAGAGTGAAAAATGGGAACTCCCAGACTGGCAAAGGTTTTCTATTATTTCTGTCCCTGTTAAGTCTAGGCTTACCTGCCCTAAAACCAACTCCTATTATAAACAGCAAAGAGTAAAAGACTCTTGGAGATATGAGTTTTGACAGCTTTTTTCTGACAATTTTCGTGGGGCTCTTCAGAAACTCACAGTATCTGAAGACTTCGCCAACAGTTCCCCTGTATTTAGAAGTCCTGGCTTCACAGAATTTATCTAAGAGGGAGAACTTTCTATTAAGAATGTAAGAAACAACCCAAATGCCCATCAACTGGCGAGTGAATAAAGATGTGGGTTTTTTCTAAAATGGAGTACTACTCTGCCATAAAGAATGACAAGACTGATTCATTTACATGCAAATGGATACACCTGGAGGACACGCTGAGTTAAATCAATAGATCACAGGCAAATACCGGATCTTCTCATTGATATGAGCACCTGTAGATGCAAATAAGCTCTAGAAAGTATGATGGTCTTTGCAGAATGGGAAATTTGGTGTGGGGATGTAATGAGGTGAAGGAATAAATATGATTCTGCAAGAAAATAAAAGAGCATGTATATAGGGGGTGGGGAGGTGTGGAGAGGTGGGGATATGGGTAAAAATGAGAATTGACTTGTGTCATATATTGGTACAAATTCCCCAATGTTATGTGTGATTGTGAGATGTATGTAAATTGTACCAATAAAGAATTCAATTAAAAAAAGATCTCATGCTGGATCAAAATATATCAATGGCAGACTTCTATACATAGGAGTCCAATTTTAATCCCTCTCTCTAAGCTAAGAAATCCATTTAAGTGTTTGCTTAAAGGTGGAGAGGGCTCAAAGAGAAAAAATGAAAACTGGAACTTCAATTACCCCTTGAAAATGTTTTCTTTTAATTTATTCTAAGTATTACCCTCCCTGACCTAGAGAAAATAAAAGCACAGTGGGGTAGTTATAAAATTTAAAAAGTTGGGCCAGAGATTTAGCTCAGTGGTTCTGACACCTTCCTAGCAAGCACAAGGTCCCTGGTTCAATCCCCAGTAACCACATACAATATCAGGCATGGTGGCTCATGCCCACTGGCAATCAGTACCACATACCACAAATGCCGGGCTTAGTGGCTCAAGCCTGTAATCCTAACACTGGGGAGGCAGAGGCAGAACTGCTGAGTTGGAGGCCTGCCTGAGCTACATTGTGAGTTCAGGGCCAGCCTGAACTACAAAGTGAGGCCCTGTCTCGAAAAAAAAAAAATTAAAGAGAAAAATGTAATATGTACTCTATTATTCTTACAGTAAACACGATGCAAAACAAAACAAGATTTTTTTTTTTCAGTACCAGGGATCAAACTCAGGCCCTTGTGCTTCCAAGGTAGGCATGGTACCACTTGAGCTAAATTCCAGGCCCTCCTCTGACCCTTTTGTGGTACACAACAGATATATCATTCATTCATTCATTCATTCATTCATCCCTGGATACATCTTTCATCCTTTTAAAACTCTGAGGAATTTCTTGAGCCCTGTCCCTCAACCCCTTCTCTGTCCTTGCTAAGATATAAGTTGTGCAGAACCTCTATGTTAAATAGCTACAATATCCTTTGCCACACTTCCAATTCTTTGGAGCCATTTCTCCTTTCCAGAATTATAATCTATGGAATCTTGCTTATTATTTGTCAGAAATTTGTTCACTGTTCTGTGACTGTGATGCACTTACCCTTACATCTTCCTACTGTTTGCAATGACTTCCTTGCATTTTAAAGCAATGAAAACTAAACAAACTGTTCTCTTATTTCTGGATTTAAAATATGTAGGACAGGAAAGGAAAACTACTCTCATATGATCCTCCAATGCTTGAGACATGGCATTATACATTTGTTCAAACCCACATAACATACAAGAGTGCACCCTACTATAAATCATGGCCTTTAGATGATAATGGTAGGTCAGTGTGGGTTCACAGATTATAATAAATGTCTTCCTCTACTGTAGGGGCCTAGGGTCAATGGAAACTACTTTATGCTTGTTTACTGTGCATCTAAAATTACTCCAAAAAGTAATGTCTATTTAAAAGAAGAAAAAAAGACAAAGTTAAATTCCCTTAGTAATAAGAAACCAGGAGCTAACCTTTAAACTTCTCATGTAGTTGGTATGAAAGGATATGGACTCTGTGTAATAAAAGGAGTGCTCAAACTAGGCCATAAGAATTTCATAATCACGCACCTGTTTCAGGCAATCACAACATTCTGCTTTTCATTACACACAAAACAGACCAGCAGCCAGGCTTTTAAGTCATTTATATCAAGATTCAAAGGCACCTGTAAGTAGGTATCCAATTCCTAACTTCTGTTCTCAAAAACCAAGATATGAGCATTGAGATCCTGTTGTGCCTTCTCTCAGAGGGGTCCTGTACATGAGCATTCCAATCCTCTTATATCTTCTGTCAGGCAGTCTTACATGCTTTTTAGTTCAGCACAAAATAATTAACAAAATACTACAGAATGAAAACCGAAGCAACACATTTCTTAAATTTATTGAAGAATTCTTAGGTGGGAGAGGAAAGAGCACAGGCTTAAACAACTGTAAGATAAAAGAACAATTAATTGCAAATTATTACAAAAGTAATTTTTGAAACTTCTTTTTTAAGCTACTACTAAAACAAAAGTTTAATGCATCCTGAAGTTCATATTTTGGTAAGCAAACATTTAATTACTAAAAAGCAAAAAAGTTACTGTAACATGGTATAAGATCTTTATGTAGTAACTGAGCACAGCCAAATAAACAGTTACAATTATTCAAAGCTTCTTTTGCTATATATCTGGTGATTAAACAAGAATGTGGATTACTTTTAACACTGCACAAATAACCAAAGGTAGCAAATTCAGCAATATTAAAACCTGGTATTAAACAATAATTCAATACAACAACAATAACAAGTAAGAACTTCTAGAACTACAACTCTAAATGAAAGGAATGTACATGGATGGTAAAAAAAATAAATAAATTAAAGTGACAAGAGTGACTAACACTGTACCTGCATCTTTGGAGCAAGAATATAGTAAATGATTAAATGTTTTGCAGGGTTTTTCTGAAAATGAGAAAAAATTGCATCTCACTTCATAGTACAGCTTTTCTAATTCCCACTGATGCTCTTCTCTTGTACAGGTAACATGTGGACAGGGCTATAAGTGGAAAGTATCTTCCTAACCCTTTAGTATGGATGTATGATTTGAAATTCTGTGTAAATATTTCTTTAAAAAAATAAAATGTAAACTGATACATTGGTGGGAAACTGATGATATTAACTGTGGAATAATATTAGCTAAATAATTAAGCAGATGTCATCAGACTGGACTCTGATGAATAACAAAAATTAAACTTTACATTTGGGAAACGTGCAAAATGTCAAACTTACCTACTGTCAAACAGGTAAATTATCTTTCATCTTATACACAGTGTGCTTAAGTAATTAAATTCTCCTATCAGCAAAAACCCTTACTTAAGCAGAATTAAAATATTATGAATTGAATTAAGTCACACCAAATATCTGAAAGGGTAAGTGCAACATTTTTCAAAGTATAAATGTATCACTTATGTTCAGTGAGTAAATACTCTCACAGGTTTTATAATGCCACTAAATCATACTCATTCATCCAATAGACACTGTCATTTTCTTCTATGATTGATAAATGAATCTTTTTAAATAAGTTAGGAAGTATTTTCAAAATCAACATTAATAATGCCCAAAATATAATGTAATTTAGCCTTGGATTAGGAAAAGAACATGAAAAAACTGCCCTATTTTAGACTGAAATGGTGTTCTGAAAACCCCTGAGGTTTCAATCACTTTTTTTCTTCAGGTTACATGATAATTTTAAAACTAGTAAACAATTTTAACAACTGCACATCACAGTTTTAACAATTTTGAATAGACATGTTTTATCAGGACCAAAATGTACAGAATGGCAGTATTATGACATTACAATATAAATATGTAAAGCAGATTTGTAATAAGACAAAGCTATCCTCAACAGAGCTGTTTTCAAGACTCACCAATCAAACAAATCTACAAAGTCTTTGGAAAAAAAATCACAAAGAACATTTAAAGAAAGTTAAATTTAGACTACATATGATTAAAAGATACTGTTCAAATATTCTCTCTGTATATAATGAAGCTTAATTCACATTTCTTTTAACATACACCAATATTTAGTATTCGTCTTAATGCCCGTGAACTGAATAGATCCAAGTGTGGAGTTCTACCATTGTTATAGTCACACACGCTAACACCTAAGGACCAGTTTGTCAGTAGGTAGTGGTTAGATAATAGAACTCTGAACCCAGCACAGCTCCAGCAAAATGCAAAGGAAACAGGAATATGTCAAAAACTTTACCTCAAAAGATTATATCATTAACACATATAAACATTTAAACACAGAAGCTTTTACAAAATATACTATTACCTTAAAAGAAATTCAGAACCCAGTTTTGTTGTCACTCAAACTCATATGTACACTCAAATTTCTAAACAACAATTTGATAGTTACTTGTAAAACTACAATCTGAACTTGACTGATTAATCCACCTTACAATTAACAAGAACACACATTCCTGGTCCTAAATTTAAACTTCAAGCTAATGCGGCCTTATCTCAAATTCTGAAAATCTAAAGGCAGAAACAATTCTGGTTAGACATTTCCTTTACGCCTCAAAAAATAGTTGAAGAAACCTCAGGAAAAATTAGGGATCATCCTATACCTGTGTCTTAAATTGAGAGAAACAAAAGTCTACAATGTAAATATCTAAGTAGCTTTTGACATTTTTAAAAAAGTGATTCTGAATCTTTCACTACAAAACATATTTCTCTTCCATAACTATTAATTCAAACTAATGTAATTACCCTGATTACCTATTCTCAATTACCTCTACATTTTGTGTAGCTTCCAGAGAATAGTGTTTGGAGGAAAAATGTAATAGAAGAAAAAAAATCAAAGCCTACCAAAAAGTAATTTATCCTAGATTACAAAATCCCCTACTGGAAGAACTAAAAAACTGCACATACATACCCACACATACCAAACCCAAGACACATCTTGGTCCTTTTATTCATGTCACCTTGCAGTTTCTGAAGACAAAGTAGTAGGAAATATAGAGCCCAGAAAGATCATGCAGAGAACTTTACAAAAAAATACAGATTCATTTTATTTGGGGAGAAGGGGTCACAATTTTTCTAGAGAACACTTACTCTTGGTTAAGTAGGGATTTGTGGGTTTTTTTGCAAAAATCCAACAATGAAACACATTAGACTCCTTTGAATACATTTCCATATTAACATTATTTTTAAAAGTTCACTGTTTTGCAACTTGAATTTTCACTTGTAAGTCAGAAATGCTTCCTGCATAATCTTTATAGACATTTTATTTTAAAGCACCTTTTAATGTTCACAATGGTATCTAAATAAGAAAAGAGTAAAATAAAAGAGGACACAAATTACTGGTAAGGCCAAAATTCTGTTACATGGACACACATTCACACATACATACACACACCACTTTCATGCCAAAATAATTGGTAGCATTAGTAAATAATGTCAATTGATGGAAGGCCTGGGAAACTATCACTTATGATATTTATAGAAACCTAAAACAGTAATGTTTTTGCTAAAAAATTAAAGTTTGGAGGAAATCAAAAAGCTGCCAATAGCAGAACTACTGATATAAAGCTGATTTTTAATAACAGGACAAAAGGTCTAAAAATTTACCAAAACCAAATCCACATCAATTTTATTTTTTGGTATCAGATGAGTCATTAGTCAGATACCATTTGTTTGCAAAGAAGCAAACAAACTCTATCACTAGAACCTCTCTCCAGCCACTTCTGCAGTTTCAGGCAGCACTATTAGGATGCAAAAAGAAAGCTGTCAGATAATGTCCCCAGAAACCTTATAGTAAAACCTTCCTTCCTTCCTTCCATCATATATATGTTAAGCACACTACATACGTGTACAGAAGAACAGATAAAGATAATATTTTAACAGGGATTACAAAAGTATGAACTATATACACCATGTGACGGCAGAAAGCACTTAAAAAGCTGTATTTACTTTTCTCCCAAATCACTTAAAATGTTCATATTTACTATTCAAACTTATCCTAAACATATGTATCTGTTTCTTTCCCTTTCAAAAACAAATAATAAAATATACTGCTTTGGGGTTTGTCCTATGCATTTTCCAAGAGCCAGTCAAACAGTGACTTGCATCTCTCCTCACAGGAAGTTTTTTCCATCACTTCATAATATTTAAGCACAGCCTGGAGGAGGTCTCCTACTTTCCATCCTTTTTCTTGTAACCGTTTTGAAAGCTAAAAAAAAAAAGACAAACATCAGAAAACAATTTTCTTTTTTTTATAATTTATTGAGCTTACTGGTACATTTTAGGTGGAATTTATGGCCACATTCATCATTGAAAATTTATACTTGTACATGATATTTCTTGATTCTTATTTTTTCCCATTCAGGTAACCTTCCCTCCTCCCTATATACATAAGCTTTGTTTCCAGTTTTTTCTTCTTATCCTCAATTTTCCTTACCCTTCTTTCCTCTCCTCTAGGGCCCCTCCCCCATTCCTCTTCCTCTTTGAACATTTTCCTCCCATTTCACAATATCTTTCAGTCCTCATTTACAGTTTCAATTTCTCACACTAGAGAAGTGATCTGGTACTTACATGTGTGTCCTATTTAAAAAACCAATTTTCTAAGAACAAAAGTTTGTTTTGATCATTAGATAAAATTCAGAATCCTGCTGTTCACAACCAAATATTGTTTCCCAGTTATAAGAAGGTCTGAGCTCCTAAACCACCATCCCCTTCACCCAAATGAAACATTTTCCCTCCCTGCCCTTTATAAACACACGCCCTCCACAGAATGACACTTGGCGATTGTAGGGAGACTGCTCCACAGACCTCACCCCTGGCAGTCTATGTGGGAGTGCAAAGGCTAAATTTCTACAGGAAATGTTTCACCTAATCAAATACATCTGCCACACCCTCAATTAGAAACATAAAATAATAAAGACAACATCAAGCCTAATAAAGGATGTCAACTTTCCTCCCACAGCATACAGTGTGGATTTTTCCTCTGGAAGAAATTCTCTAGCTTCAATGGAAACTTGGCTAAGTTTAAAAATTTTAATGTTTCAACAACAACAACAACAAAAAACTAAAAAAGTAAATAAAGTCTTTTAAATGAACTCTACCATGACCAATTGCAACATGACTTCACTCACTTTTTTTGCCTGTTTTGATCTGTAAATGTTCTGAAGTTTCAAAAGGTCTGTAAAGCTAAATTCTGGGAAACTATTTTAATTTTGTGCATTGTAAATATTGTTTGTAAAACAGCTTTATTGAGATATAATTCACATGTATTAATTTTTAGTATTCACTAATTTGAATGAACCATCATCACAAATGATGTTGGAATACCTTCTCTTATCCCACCAAAGAAAACTCCTAGCCATCAGAAATCAAATCCTTCCCTCTATAGCACTCATCAGTCCTAGGCAACTACTAACCTTTTGGTCTCAGTAGATTTGCCTATTTTGGACAGTTCATGGAGATGGAATCCTAACATTTGTGTGTGGTCTTTTTTGACCATCTTTTCCTTAGCTAATTATTTCAAGGTTCCTTATAGCGGTACCTCAGTTCATGAACTCAATTCTTTCTACAATTCTAGTCTCAAATCAAACTCTACA
Organism: Thryonomys swinderianus; assembly: GCA_004025085.1. NCBI lineage: Eukaryota > Metazoa > Chordata > Mammalia > Rodentia > Thryonomyidae > Thryonomys > Thryonomys swinderianus. The sequence goes on along the minus strand of PVIC010047411.1, from coordinate 3,798 downwards.
AGAACAAAATCAGATGCAAGAGTTAGGTTCACGGTTGATATTATCAGGAAATTTGAATCAGTTCTCATCCAATGTGGTTTGCAACCAGAATCATGGAAAGAACTGCACTTCATTATTTTCTATTGACAAATAAAGATCCATCATATGGATATACTACATTTTATTCACTCACCAGTTGATGTCATGTAGGATGCTCCCACTTTTCACCTATTAAGAATGAAGTTGCCAAGGCTGGAGATTTAGCTCAGTGGTTCTGGCGCCTGCCTCGCAAGCACAAGATCCTGAGTTTGATCCCCGTAACCACATACAATGCTGCACCCACCAGCAATCAATACCACATACCACAGTGCCAGGCGTGGTGGCTCACGCCTGTAATGCCAGCACTTGGGAGGCAGAGGCATGAGGACTGCTGAGTTCGAGGCTTGCCTGGGCTGCATAGTAAGCTCAGGGCCAGCCTGAACTACAAAGTGAGACCCTGTCTCGAAAAAAAAAAAAAAGAATGAAGTTGCCATCAACATTTGTGCACCAGCTTTTGTGTGGACACAACTTCATTCTCTGGGGTATATATATCAAGCAGTGGAAATGCTGGGTATCATAATACTTCACTTTTTGAAGAACTGTCAGCTTGTTTTCCAAAGCTGCACCATTTTAGACTCTCATCAGTGGTAGCTAGATGCAGTTTCCCCATATCCTTGCTAACACTACCTTTCTGATTAAAGTTATTCCTATGGATGTGAAACTCAGTGGTTTTGATTGTAACTCTTTTATGGCTAATGAGGTCACTATCTGTTTTCTTTGGAAGATACACAACAATGAATCAGATTCTTTCCCCATTTTTTAATCAGATTTTTGCATTTTTATTATTAAGTTATGAGTTCTTTCTATGTGCTAGGTGTAAGATCCTTATCAAATATGCAATTTGCAAATATTTTCTTCCATTCAATGGGCTGCTGTCCTTTCACTTTGTTGATAGTGTCCTCTGGAGTAAAATAGTTCTTAATTTTGATATAGTTTGTCTTTTTTCATTTATCTAGGTATATTTTTATAATTTCTTATTTCTATACAATATATCTCTCATCTTCTATTTATGATTATGGTAATAATGTTTGCTTAATCTAATAATGAAACTACCAAAATTAATAATTTATTATCCAAAAAGACAAAAAAGTTACTATTGTCCTCTATTGTCCTCATTATCACTGAAGATATAACATACCTGCCTAACACCTGTTTCACAGCTTCCCAGAAGTCCTGTGGGGTTCTAGCCAGACATAGCCAACATTATTTAAAATAAACAATAGCCAGGCATAGTGACCTTCACCTGTGATCCCAGCATTCAGGACCCAGAGGCAAGAAGACAGCCGAGAGTTCGAGATCAGCCAGGGCTACACATTGAGTGCAGGGTCAGCCTGAACTACAAAGCAAGACTCTGTCTCAAAAAACTAATTAATTAATTAATTAATTAAACAAACAATAAACATAAGGCATTGCTGTTTACATTTAAGCATCTCATCCCACCCAGAGCTCAGTGGGGCAGAGGCACACGGTGACAACCAACATCCTCCTCAGCTCCACAGCTCCTTAGGCCTGTCTACCCAAAACTAAACGACTTTGGCCAATGTTTGCCTTCCTAAGGTCAGTTCTAACAATTCCCCTACTCTCGTTTCCCCTTAATAATTGCTTTTCTGAGCACACCTTTCTGTCCCTATTTTCTCTACTTTAAAGCAAAACTTATTCAAACTGAACAAAGTCCAGGTTAAGTTAAAATGCCAAAATTTTTTTTTAAAGTATATTATCTCTTTTCATTTATTTCACCATCTTCATGAATGCGGAACTAGAAAATGAGAATAACTTGAATGCTCCTTTTTTACTACTCACTATGAATTTATTCATTGGACTACTTTACATCCTATAATGAATTACAGTTTTCATAAAGACAATTAATGGCGAAAGTTACCTGACTAGGTGTTCGGTGCACACTAAGACCTGAGAAAAAACATCTTGATTGAATTTTTATGGGCTTTTGATTATGCCAGCTCCTCACATGCATGAAGCTGGATGATCAGAGAAAGACTCATATGAAGTACAATTATGATTCAACTAAATAGAGAATAACTTGATCTTTTCTTAAGAACACATAAAATGCTTATTAATGACATCATTGAGCACTAAGTATATGTCAAGCATTAGACTAAACATTTTGGTTTTCATAATATTTTGTTTTAATCTTCATAAATCCTGTACATTCTGTTCTCACATTTCCCCATTGCAACTAAAGAAACTGAGACACACGCTGATGAACTTGCCCAAGGATTTACTGCTGGAGATGGCAGAGCTGCCATCTGAACCCAAACTGTTGAGCTCCACAGACTAACCACTTAACTATTCTGCTTTCAACAGGCATCTTATTAGATCAACAATTTGAAAAGAACATTACATGCTGGTAAATGTACCCTTATAACCACTCTGTCAGTTGGGTACTTACTAGTATAAATTCCTTCTTTGCAGAATCATGAAAATAAAGTTCTGCAACTTCAGCTTCGGAAGAAATGAGCCACTGAAGAATAATCCTCAACTGGGGATCTACTGTGCATGGCTCCATGTCAATATTCGTAATCAGCAAAGTCTTTTCATCTTGTTCCAAATCTAGTAAATTTAAACAATATGAAATGAATTCATTTACTTAATTCTTAATGCTCTAATTTCTGAGAATACATATAACTACGCATATTTCTCATGCCTCAAGAGTCCAGTGAATGTTTTTCTTAACATACCATAACACTAGAATATTCCTTCAAGAGGAAAAAAAAATGCTAAAACAAGGAATAATTTTGATCATTTATTGACAGCACAAATGTAAAATACTATTTTATGGCACAAAATTCAAATACTACTATTGACATTATTTGTGTCAAAAGAAAGCCCACAGGGAAAAGGAAAGAAAACTATAAAATATCATCAAAATCAAAATAAAAATGAAACACACAAATATATACTTCAAATAAAGAAGAGAGGCAAACCCTTGTGTACATATATTACATCCTAATAGTGTTCTAGGCTTTTTATATACACAAATTTCTTAAATCCTCACAACTACTCTATGAGCTATGAAGTATTCATCTTGATGTCACGCAGAAATAAGCCAAGAGTCTTACAGTGGGACTTGACTAAGTCATGCTATAAGCACAGTATGCTCCATGCTCTTAATCATTTCATTCTTCAAGCAAAACAGGAAAAATATACAACCACTTATATCCCAAAAGCCAGATCAGGGAATTCTCCAGTACAACCCTAATATAAAAAAGATGCTGCTTTCAAGTTTATTTTATGGTTTAATGAGAATTCATTTTCACCATAAAGAAGGATATATCCCTGATGGCTGCTAACTAATGACTTGGGGACCAATATCATGTTTAACATTCCTACTTACAGATGAGTGAGCAATACTGATTGCTGAGACAGGGACTCCCCGGACCTCCTCATAAGAAGTGAGCATCAGGGGTACACTGGAAGACATCATGCCTGTCGATGTGCACCAGTGGTGAAAATGCTGTTGACGGATATCCATGGTTTTCTGCTACAGTCTGCAGGGCACTCTGGATCACTATTAATCATTTTGAACTGGTCCTAATTTTTAATTTTAAAAAATTACTCCATATTATTTTCTAGAAATAAATTTATTATCTCTTCCTTTTCTTCTCTCCAGTAACTCAATGAAAACTGTGTCAAATGGGTGTGGTGACTCATGCCTGTAATCCCAGCATTTGGGAGGCAGAGGAAGGAGGACTGCTGAGTTCA
>PVIC010047410.1:0-13902 GCA_004025085.1 Thryonomys swinderianus | reverse complement strand
GTATGGAATTTTCTGTGTTTCTTTCCAAGAAAAATTTTCTGTGTTCTATTCTTTAGAATGTTTTGCAGTTCAGGTTTCATATTTGTGAAGTTTTTGAAGTGCTCTTTGTCATGGAAGTATCTTATTTCCTTGTCTATTCTGAACAATAGTTTTGCAGGATACAACAGTCTCGGTTGGAAGAAGTTTTCCTGCAATGCTTGAAATACTTCTCTCTACGCTCTTCTTGTGTTGAGTGTTTGTGCTGAAAAGTCTGCTGTGGTCCTAATGGGCTTCCCTTTGTAGGTGATTTTCTTCCTTTCTCTCACTGCTTTCAGTATTTCATTCTTTTGTTGTGCATCTGGAAACTTGATGATTATATGTTTAGGTGTAGATATTCTTGTGTCACAGTGTTTTGGAGTCTGATAGACCTCATTTATCTGTATGTCTATTTCTTTTCCTGTGAAGTTTTCTGTTGTTATCTCTGACAATAGCTTTTTTATGTCTTTTACACTTTCTCCTGCTTCTTCAGTCACTCTAATCAGTCTTATATTATTTTTCTTTGAGTCATCTAGAAGCTGTTGAATTGATTTCTCATGGTCCTTTGCTCTTTTCCATAGCTTATATCTTTCCTGCTCATTGGCTGCTATGCTGTCCTCTAGGTCTGAGATTCGGTTCTCTGCTTCGTTCATCCTACTTCGCAAGCTTTCGTTCTCCTTCATCATTCCCTGGATCTCTGCTTGAAGCTGTTTAAAAGGTTCAATTGCTTCTGCTATCTTGGATTTTATCATCTTGCTGATCTCTTCTTTAATGATGTCTTTCATTGTAGACAGTATTCCTGTTTTGATCTCAGAGATGAGTTCTGACTTCCATTTTACTAGATCTGCTTTAGTTACCAACTCCAACAGTCTTGGTGCTTGAGTTTCAGTTTTCTCTATTTCCCTTTTCTCTGAATTTCCCTGTAGTGGTGATCTTTGTGTCTGGTTTTTTGTATACTTTCTCATTTCTACTCTTTTGTTCTTACTAATGCTATTCTTTGCCTGATGACAGGGCAATGTTTGTTGCATGTCTCTTTCTTCCTATTATCTGGGACTCGCTGGATGTGGCACCTTCCTGTGGTGTCCTCCTTAAATCTGTAATGACTCTTGAAAGTTCTCAGTTCTGACACATCATGGGAGGTATTTGAGCAGAACAGTCATATCATGTGTGTTACCATAATACAATCAATACCAATATCAGTATTTAACACAGTATGAGCTTACGAGTTCCCTCTATGTCCCTATGCCAAAATTTGGAATTAATCAGCAATGTGTACACAACATGTAGATCATAAGTGCACCCACTGAACCCTTTGGCAATAAGAGGTCACTGGGGAATCAGGGAGGTAGGGGGACAGAAAGAGAGTGAAATAGGTTTAGCAGATTTATGAAAATCACCTATACTTTAAAACCTCATATATGCCAGTGGGTAATAGAGGATAAAAGGTATATATACAACAGTACCAACTGTATGCTGTAAGACCATTGGAGACTTTGTACACCTTCTCATACTAGTATAGTATGGGGAGCAGACCCTGCTGGAAGCGACTTTTCAGGCCTGGAGATCTGCACTGGGTGCTGCACCAACTAGCAGTTGTGAGATCTGCACTATGCCAAACAGTGCTGCCCAGCTCCCGAGATGATCTGCGACCTCTGGATCACTGCATTGTGATGCCTGACTGAGAAGGTAAACGACTCCTGACTTGGACCCCTGACCTCTGTTCCTCAAGTTGGCAACATGCTGTTTTCCTTCCTGTTCCTGTGTAGGTTCAGACTAAATTCGAATAGAGTTAATTAAGTGTGTGCTAGTTGATATCCTTCTCCTGTTTGTGTGCTGATTTCCTGGGTGCTTTGTTCCTGTTTTTCTTTCCCTATAAGAAAAAATGTAACCATTTTTGAGGCCTTGTTGGCCCTCTGAAAAAGTATAAATACAACCTGCTCAATAAACGGGTGCCTGCTCAGTATTGACTGAGAGGTCCTCATGAGCCCATTTTCCTATCTTCTCTTTTCTTAATCCACACCCCTTGACTTCATGACCCCACTGTTTTTGTCTGGCTGGCTCTGGCAGTATAGGAGAAGAAACAGGGCAACCTAAGAGTCTTTTACTTCTGGGTATTGCTTCTGACAAGAACATAGGAGAGGGTATGGGGTCAAGAATTGAGTAGAGGGATCTAGAAGTAGATGGCAAAATAGAAGCTAGATTCCCCCCTCTTTTTTTTTTTTTTTTTTATCTTGCCTGGTCTCTCAGTGCAACTGCAGTGTGGAGAGATGCAGGAAATGGCCTGGCTCCTCTGGGGCCTGCTTTCTCACAATGCAGCTCCAGGATGGGGTTCGGGCTGGCCAGCAGGCCTCAATCCTTTGTGGTAGGGATGACACCCGGGGTCCATATCTGGCTCCTCACTGCATGGCTCCTGGGTGGAGTGGGCTGGCGGGTAGGCCTCAGTCCTCTGCCACCACCGCCAGGAACGAGTGGCACCTGGGGTAGCCGAGTCATCTGCTCCGGCTTGGGGTGGAGCAGGCCGGTGTGCAGGCCTCAGTTCACCGCTGCCACCACCAGGAACAGAATGGTGCCCAGAGTAGCTGAGTCATCTGTGCCACTCAGGGTGGAGCAGGCCACTGTGTAGACCTCAGTCTGCCTCCACCGCTGCCTCCACCAGGAACAGAATGGTGCCCAGAGTAGCTGAGTCATCTGTGCCACTCAGGGTGGAGCAGGCTGGTGTGCAGGCCTCGGTCTGCCTCAGCTGCTGCCGCTGCCAGGGATGGAATTGTGCCCAGAGCAGCTGAGTCATCTGTGCCACTCAGGGTGGAGTGGGCTGGTGTGCAGGCCTCAGTCCGCCTCCACTGTTGCTGCCGCCAGGAACAGAATGGTGCCCAGAGCAGCTGAGTTGTCTCTCTCTGTATTTCACATTTTATTTCTTGTGTGCACAAACACTTGCCTGACTTCATGTTTTGTACTTGCTTGTGTTATGAGTTTCTCTGTGTGTTCAAATTGCTATTTAACATAAAGAAAACTTACATTTTAGCTGTTGTTGAATGTGCTTTATTTGAATACTGACATTTCCTATAGCATTAAATCAGGGATAAAATCACAGCATCATATAAGCAACCAATAATATCCAAACAATAAAGAGAAAAACGATACATTTTTGGTAGAAATGGAAGAGACAGATTCAACTAGGCTCTGATTTCAGAGCCCTGCCACTACCACTGGCAAAAGCAGTGAAGTGTGTAGTCTAGGCTTCTATCCTGCAGACATATCATTGCCTACCATCTCCACAAGGAAGGGCACCAAAGCACATGACATAGGCTCCTGTCCCTGAGCCCCACTATAGTCCCAAAGGACAATGCTACTATATGCAAGGACCTGTATGTTGTAAACACTATTCTGGTTAGTTGTAAATTTTGGCATATTGATATAGATGTAATTCATGGTAATTGCCAAAACTTATCACTTCCTGTGCTGTTTGATACTGTTGATGATACCAATTGTATTATGTCAACAAAGATAATGTGATTTTTCTGTCCAAATACCTCCCATGGTGTGCCAGAACTGAGAATAATAAAGGGTTATGATCCAAGAAGGACAACTCAGGAAGTATCCATCTCCTAAGGAATCCAAATCCTAGGAAAAAAGACCCTTGTAACACACATTGCCCAGATATCAGTCAAGGAATTAAATGAATATCATTAAGAACAACAACGGAATAGAAATGAGAAAAATTCAAAAACTCAGATAAAAAGATAATCACCACAGGGGAATCCAGAGAAAAGGAAAATGGGCCAAACTGAAGCTCAATCTCCAGGACTCTCAAAGCTCATAACAAAAGCAGATCTAATAAAATGGAAATCTAAAATAAATAATCTCTGAGATGAAAACAGAGATATTGCCCACAGAGGCTGAAATGATTAATAAGGTTATAGAAGAGTTCAGGGGCTTAATAGAATCTGAGATATCAAGTACAATGGAACCTGTTAGACAGCTTCAGGGTTCCAAGTGACTAAAAACACCAAAGAAAGTATGCAAACTTGAATGAATGAATGTGAGGACAGGATCACAGCCAACAAATAAAAAAGGAATAATTTATGCAAAATGGCAAGGGACCATAAGAGATCAATCCAATAGCTCCTAGACAATACGAAGAATAACATAAGACTGAATGGAGTCACTGAAGAAGGAGAAGACATGCAAAAGACATTAAAAATACTGTTCACAGGTATAATGGCTAGAAACTTCACAAGAAAAGTAAAAGAATTGGACATACAGACAAGTGAGGCATATAGGATATTAAATAGCTACTGCATAAAAAAAAATCTACACCTGGCCAGGAGTGGTGGCTCATGCCTGTCATCCCAGCATTCGGGAGGCAGAGACAGGAGGATTGCTGAGTTCCAGGCTTGCCTGGGCTACATAGTGAGCTCAGGGCCAGCCTGAGCTACAAAAGCGAGACCTTGTCTCAAAAAAAAATCTACACCTGGACATATCAAGCTTCCAGATACCCAACAAAAAAACAAAATACTTAAAGCAGTTAGAGAAAAGAAAACATCTACATACAAATGGAAGCCTGTAGCATCACAGCACCCTTTTTAACCCAAATACTCAATGCAAAGAGAAGCTAAAGTAAAATATATCAAACTTTGGAAGAAAACAACCTATAGTATAGATTGATGTATTCTGAAAAATTATTCTTCAAACTGATGGAGAAATAAGAATCTTCCATCACAAGGAACACTTGAAAATTTTCAAAAATACAAAACTGGCACTCAATAATATTCTAAAGAACATTTTGGAAAAAAAAATATAAAACAGTGAAAGGTAGAAACCCATGAGGCCCAGTAGAGTAAACACATTGGGAACAACAACAACAAAAAAACTGAATGGAAAGGGGCAAAAGCAATGAATAAAAGAGCCAAAAAACAGGAAAACATGACAGCTCTAAATTAGTTCATATTAGTCATAACCATTATGTCAATGGACTCAATGCAACAATTAAAAGACACAGAGTGGCAGAATGGATCAAGAAGCAAGATTCTACAATTTGCTGTATACAAGAAACACACCTAATTCAGAAAGAAAGCTACACACTGAAAGCAAAGAGATAGAAAACAATTCTCCATGCAACAGGAAACTGCAAAAAAGCAGGAGTGGTTATCCTATTTGCAGACAAAATAGATTTCAAATAAAAACTGATTAAAAGAGACAAAGAAAGACACTATATTTTATACAGGGATCAATCCAAGAGAAAGAGATGACATTCATAAATATTTATCCACCAAATTATAATGCAATATATTCTATAAAACAAATAGTAATGAATATGAAACACCAGATAAGCACTAATAAACTAGTACTAGGGGACTGCAATACCCTACTCCCACAAATAGCTCCACTGGACAAAAGACAATTTTGAAATACTTGAGCTAAATCAAACTTTTGAACAAATAAACTTAATAGATGCTTACAGGGTATTCAACTCCACAAAGTCAGAATATATATTCTTCTCAACTCCTCATGGATCATTCTCTAAAATTGACCACATGCTAGTTCATAGAACATGTTTAAATAAATATGAAGGAGCCGGGCATGGTGGCTCATGCCTGTAATCACAGCACTCGGGAGGCAGAGACAGGAGGATTGCTGAGTTTGAGGCTTGCCTGGGCTACATAGTGAAATCAGGGCCAGCCTGCACTACAAAGTGAGACCCTGTCTCAAAAATAAATAAATAAATAAATAAATAAATAAATAAATAAATAAATATGAAGGAATTGAAGTTATCCTCCAAGTACTGGCAGACCATAGTGCTCTGAAATTGAAGCTGAATAGCAAAAGAAATTCCAAGACCCTCACAAGCACATGAAAATTGAATAACATTCTGGAGCACAACCAGTTAGTCACAGAAAAAAAAATTAAACAGCTTTTACAATTAAGTGGTAATCACAGCACAACACACAAGAATTTATGGGACCCAAAGAAAACAGTTCTACAAGGGAAATTCAGAGCAGTGGATGCCTACACCAGGTAAACAGAGCAAGCTATAAACAGTCTAAAGTTGAATCTCAGGCTATTAGAAAAAAAGAAGCAAGACAAATCCAAAACTCATACTAGGGAGGAAATTATAAGGATCAGAGCAGAAATTAGCACAATGGAGACAAAGAGAACAATACAAAGAATCAATGAATCGAAGAGTTGGTTCTTGGAAAGTATATACAAAATTGAGAGAGCCCCTAGCCAAACTTATCAAACAAAGGAAGGAGAAAGTTCAAATCCATGCTATTAGAAATGAAAAGGGGAACATCACCACAGCTCTAGTAGAAGTCCAGAGGATAATAAACACCTATTTTGAAACTTTGTACTTCAATAAGATCAAAAATATAGGTTAAATGGCTAGGTACCTAGACACAGATGAATTGGTAGGTTTTTAGCCATTGCTTCTTCAGTGACTTCACCAGTCCTTTCTTTCTCTGTCCTTATAGATTTCCCAGAATACCTTAAAGTTCCTTAAGCTTTTTCTCTCACATTTTTTCTTTCTTGTTTTCTTTTCTGCAACTCCAATCTGCCTTTAAGTCAGCCAATTCTGTTGCTTGATCAAATCTGTTGGTGAAAGGAGCAATTTCATGTCCAGAAAGAAATGTTGTGTAAAAATGTTGTACCTTCTCTAAATCAGATAATTCAATGAAAAATAATATGTTAAAACAACTTTATGAAAAGTACTAACATTCACAATAAATTAGTAATGAATAATATCAGGTTATAAATTGCCCTTTGTTTTCTCCTAGCTTTCTATATTTAGGAAATACTCTTAGTGACTTACCTGAACTGCAATGTAATTTTACAAATTAAACAAAGATATTTAATAATTCACAAAGGTTATCACAGAGATAAGATATAATAGAAGTAATAGTGTAAAAAACTCTATGATGACATTTGACATATCTAAGAAATAGTTTTCATTACATTAATCATACTTATAGCATATTTATTTCATCATATATATGATATTCTTGTATGTTGTTTTTATATGTAAGTACTTTTAATTTTTATTTATGAATAAGCTACTGATAAAACAGGAAAATATAACTGGGGGTAATTTAGGCCTAAAGAAAAATTATTTTGCAAGATATAATCCCAGAGGAAATTAGATTATGTGTCTAATTCTTGTACCTTATAATTTATAATTTTATTTAAAGCAATTGTCTTTTATCAGTTTATTTTCAGAAAATAAATTCAATGAACATTTTGAGTGTATCATACTCTTTAAAATTCTACTTTAAAATGCACAGTAATTTTTCATATGCTAATTTAAATATTTACATGCACAAGTACTTTTTAGTCTATAAATTAAATTTATAACTCCATTAATCACTACAAAATATGTAATTACCAAACTCTGAAGTAAGTTCCAGATATAAGAAAACTTTAATAAATATCAATCTTTGGTTCTAAAGGAAGACAAGTAATAGAATTATGACTTAATGAGAAAGTTATCCTGGTTTTAATTCTATGGTTCTAAAGTATTATGATTATTCTAAGAGGAGCAAATATAATTCAGAATCCTAATTGGGAGTAAATGCTTTATAAAGAAAATACTAGAGATAGGTTTTTATGTACCATTCTCAATTTAAATGCTGAGTTAATTTTCTGCATGTAATGAGTAATATACAGTACATAGAAGTCAGCTTAGAGTCAAATTAATTTGGTTTTGGCTTCCCTTCAACTTATTGACCTTTTGACTTTCAGGTTTATTACTCTGAATTTGTACTTCCTTATTTGTAAAATTGAGATGCAAGATTGTCTCACTGCCTAGTACTATACAGGACAAGGATTCAGAAAATGTTACTAAATCACTGATGGAGAAATACATTTCTAACTTCAGTGTCATTATGAGAGGTAACATCATGTGAAATAAAAAGACCACAGTGATCATAAGGCTCTGTAGTTGCCAGGGAGAGGACCACCAAATGTGTCATCCACATTCATAATGACTGACAGCCAATGACAGTGATGAACAGCACTTCACATACTCTAGTAAAATATGCACAGTAAATCTGTAGAAAACATGGGGAGCATTTCACTACAGAGCATATGTTAAATTCAGGATTCTTTCTCTGAAACAAAATGGGCCACAAAAGGTATTATCATACCTCTTTCTAGTTTTATACTGAATATTCGACAATCAAGTTTATAAAAGAGCAATGTTGATAAAGTGACAAAATGTTTTCAGTGTAGTAATGCCAGTGGCTAATTTGCATTTGTAGGATTGGTTAGTTAGCTTTCAGTCGCTCTAATAGGTGCTTGAGTTAAACCAATTCAGAAAGAGAAAAGGGTGACTTCAGTTAAAAAAAAATATGGAGATTTCAATTCATGACTGTCCCACTGTCTCTGGGGCTTTGGTGAGGTGGCATACCATTAGAGGGACATGTAACTGAATAAATCTCTCACCTCATGGCTAGGTCACAAAAAAAGAAAGGGACAAAGATAAGAAGCACCACTATTCTAACTTCTTCCACTAATTCTCCATCTCCCAGTGGCAGCAAGCTGGATGTAAAGTCTTTATCTCATGGTCTTTTGAAGGATATTCCAGATACAAACTATACTAAGAACTAAGTTTAAAGCTTAACGTGAAACAAAATTTGAAATAAGAAAACTGTGAACAATTTGTCAAGTCACATAAACTATTCATAATGTAGAAATTTATAGGCAGAACTTCTGAGAAATATCTTCTTGGAGATTCAACATGAAAGATTTCAGGAGACTGTTTTTATTTAAACAGACAAATCAGTCAAAAGCAGCATAGTCTTGTATAGGAGAGGCAGATGGCACTGAAGATAAAGGCAATGAAGGCATGAACCTTAACAGAGAGTCACACAAGGTGTTCAAGACAGAGTGGTAGATCAGCTGTCTCAGATTTATGAGGAAAAAGAGATGTGACAACCAGGAGTTTAGGAATGATGTAGCCACACAAGGCATGAGGACCCCTGCTAGGACCTTGCACTTCCATAGTGATGAGTGTTCCCCTGATCATAAATTTTGCTGTCTTCCTCATTCTCTGCCACCCTGCTGTGAGCTGCAGGAGGGCTGGGGCAATGTTGGCTACTGCTGCCCCTACCCTTGAGAATTATGCCTGGAGAATAAAACATAGTACAGAAAAGATGGTAGGTGAAGGAAAAATACCTTGAAAAAATTAAGTAAGTGTGTTTCTAAGAAATGTAAACAGTGTTTATGTAATGTGTTAGTGATACAGAATTGTAAATATTAACAGTATAATATAATTTTATAATGAAAATGGAATGACTACAGGAACAAGCAGCTTAACAAAGTTGAAAATTCCTGTACAGAAATGAGATATGATCAATTTAGCAAGCTGAGATTCTCCTGATTTCCTAAGTTTCCTCTCTGGGGTAATTTTATACATCAAAGGAATTTATTTCTTCTCTGTACAGAGAAAGATGTAGAAGAACATAGATTGCTCCTGTACAGTCGAACAATACCATATCTCTCTGAAGGGTATGCAGAATAAGCTATTGCTGTCTGTGCACCAACTATGAATATCATAGTTTTTAAAAGAGCTAATCTTTAAATTTGTAATGACATCATTAAAATATTCTTTTTCTGTCTAAATTTGTGCTTTGTTTTGTTTTGTTTTGTTTGTGGTATTAGGGCCTTCACAATAAGCAAGTACTCTACCACTGTGGTATCACTTCAGGCCCCAAATTTGGTTCTTTATTAAGCAGAGATAAGGTTTTTTGTTGGTTTCCTGTTTTGTGTTTTGTTTTGTTTTAGACAGGATCTCTCTTTGTAGTTTAGGGTGACCTTGAGCTCACTATGTAGCCCAGGCAAGCCTCAAACTCAGCACTCTTCCTGCCTCTGCCTGCCAAGTGCTGGGATTACAGGCATGAGCCACCATACACTGCATTGTGTATGGTACTGACTGCTGGTGGCAAGAGTCACCGTACCTGGTATTGTTATATGTAGTTACCTGGGATCGAACCAGGGACCTTGCACTTGCTAGGCAGGGCTGGAACCACTGAGCTAAGTTTCTGGCTGAGGCAGGGATAAGTTTTGCAGTGATCATCCTCATACTTAATTTAGGAACTCTCTGAATGTCAATTTTAGGTAAACAAAAGGTTCTTTTCCTGTTGACATTTCTCTATAAGAGTTTCTTCATCTTTTATTGTTTGAAGCTCAACATGGAACTAAACTTGAAATAAGAAAAGTGCGAACAATTTGTATGAAGTCATATAAACTATTCATAATGTAGAAATTTATAGGCAGAGTTTCTGAGAAATATCTTTCACGAGATTCAACAAGGGTGCTTGTGCAAAATTTTTTAAAATTTAATTTTATCTTATTTTTCAAACCTATATCTCGCAGTTGCTAAAACAGTATTTTTATTTAGTTGAAGATTAATGTCCTGCTGAGAATGTTATCAACATAAATATTTTCTCTATTTAATATAAAAGGTTTTGGTTTTGTTTGCATGTCTGTAGCAATATTGCCAAGAACCTAACTAGCAAATAAAAGTTACCTGTCTTTACCTGAGAACTTTCACATCAATCAGGCAAAAGCATAAGTTCCTGATATATCCCATATCCCAAAACACTTTTGTCCTTGTATGTCTACTGATAATTCAAATGGCATTGCTTTTTCATTATATGAAATGATGCCTGGACTAATTTATTCCTAAATTAGAAATAGGAAAGTTACCTAATACACAAGGCCCAGGATGCTGTGAGCAGCATCTATTCACAACAATCACAATGAAGGTGATGACTGTGGCCTACTTTCTCTGAGCCACATTCTGGGCCCAGAGCTCACACAAGCTGTTCTCTGCTAAGCCAGGAATAACAATTAGCAGTAAATACTCAGCACTTCTCATTGAGCATATGTTGCAAGCATGGATACAATTATAATGCACTGTTTGCTTTCCTTTTTATCTTTCCACAATCATTTTAACCCTTTTTCTATCATTACATGTTTTAAGTGAATTATGTAAGGGGATTTGGGTAGTGAAGGATTCTTTTGTGCCAAAACTGTTTCCTTGTGCTTGCTGCTATGAGTCCACTCTATCTCACTGAGCCTTCTTTCCTCCCTTTTCTCTGTTTCCTATTACTCTTCTACAGACCCTTCCTAAGTCATGAAACTCCTCTCAAATGCTGTTATTATCTCAGTATCCTCCAGATTACAAAGTCATATTGTTTTCCTTCTTAGTACATCTAAATAGGGTTTCTTGTATGTAAGAGGGCATAGCTATTGTACTATCTCCCTCTTTTCTAAATAATATAAATTTATTTAGAGAAATCTAGGCTTCTCTCTATGCATGAGAGGTTAATTGTCCCTAGTCACTTCACAGGACCTGTCACTCTTGACCAATACTCATCCTCTTTGGTCTACTTATTTTCAACTTGTCATTGGCTATCCTGCAGTTTTATAAAATTCTCACCCCCAAAACCTCAAACACTGCTCCTATCTCATTCTTTCATCTCTCTTTAGACACCTTTTGGATTTCCTCATTGTATTTTGGTGTCATATACTCTTAATGTTTCAGACTCTTCTCTTCCTCTTTCTCTCCTTCTCTCTCTCTCTCTCTCTCTCTCTCTCTCTCTCTCTCTCTCTCTCTCTTGCTCTTGCTCTCTTTGTCTCTCTCTCTCTCCACCCTTTCTCTCCCTCTCTCTCTCCCTCTTTCCTATTCTCTTTATATATGTATATATACCTTCTATATTATAGTTTAAGCAGCTCTTAAAAATGGTAATCCAAGTACTTAATCTTAGATTATTTATTATTAAAATTCAAAAATTTAATTTACTTCTACTTTGTTAGAATTTACAGGTATCTGTTGAAGATTTCAATTGTCTATTCTACATCTTTAGATATGATAAATATAGTTACACTGAAGTCAGTATCTGTTAATTCTAAATCTTTCTGGACTTTTTTTTTTTTAGACAGGGTCTCTCTTTGTAGTTCAGGTTGGCCCTAAGCTCACTATGTAGCCCGGGCAAGCCTCAAACTCAGCAATCCTCCTGTCTCTGCCTCCTGAGCACTGGGATTACAGGCGTGAGCCACCATGCCTGACACTTGGTATGTGGTATTGATTGCTGGTGGGTGTGAGTCACCATGCCCAGCATTGTATGTGGTTACCATTACTGCGGATCAAACTCAGAACCTTGCACTTACAAGGCAGACGCCAAAACCACTAAGCTAAATCTCTGGCCCACCTGGACCTGTTTTGTTTGTTTGTTTGTTTGTTTTGTTTTGTTTTTTTGAGGCAGGGTCTCGCTTTGTAGTTCAGGCTGGCTCTGAGCTCACTATGTAGTCCAGGCAAGCCTTGAACTCAGCAATCCTCCTGTCTCTGCCTTCCAAGTGCTGGGATGACAGACACGAGCCACCACGCCCGGCACTGTGGTATGTGGTGCTGATTGCTGGTTGGTTGTTGGTGGGCGTGAGTCACCATGCCCAACATTGTATGTGGTTACCGGGATCTAACTCAGGACCTTGCGCTTGTGAGGCAGGCCCCGGAACCACTGAGCTAAATCTCCGGCCCCAGTATCTACTCTTGAACCAGCGTTAACAGGGGAGAATGCGAACGCAGTCCACTAGTACCACAAATTATGCAGTCGAGTTTCCCACATTTGGGGAAATCGCAGGGATCAGCACATCCGGAGTGCAATGGATAAGCCTCGCCCTGGGAAAACCACCTTCGTGATCATGGTATCTCCCCTGCCAGGTAAGTATCCACCTGGACCTTTTTAAAATGCTATCTGAGTGAGTTTTTGTTTCCATTCCCTTCTCTCAGCAGCGATGTTAGGAGGTCTTGCTAAGAGCATAGCCACTTGCTTCTTTCAGAGGTTGGTGTCCTAGCAATGAAGGTGGTGAGTGTTCAGAGCAAAGGCTTAGTGTCTGCTAGGTCTGCTTTAGCTCTGAAGCTATTTGTAAGGTGCAGTTCTCATAGCCCAGCAGAAAATCCCAAAGGTTTCACCAGTTCCCCATCATCATACGGATAAATACTAGCTTCCAACTGTAGCTCCTCACCTCAGCCTTGAGTCTGTCAAAAGCACCGCAGCTGGAATCTGTTCACTTCATAATCAAAAGTCAGCAGAGAAGCCCAAAGAAACCTGGGTTTATTTTCTGAGTTTCTTCTCAAATTTTTGCAGGTTATTTTTCAGTATATGTTTGGCCTTTTTATGTGTTTGAACAGATTCCCCTACTCACACTTCCCCATATTTTCTGCTCTTTTCACCAGGGTGAAGGATTCTGAATTGCCTAGTTTACTATTATCAAAAGTTAAAGTTTATTCCACCTTATTTCTGGTAAAGGTAAAGTTGAATTTACAACATCTGAACAAGCCTTTACTTACTTTTAAACACCTGTATGGTTCTTTTTATGTAATAATATTTGTAGCCAAAAATAATAAATAAAATACATTTATCATTGTGTCCAACAACCCCTATTACTGCTGTGGCTATTTACTCTAACTTGTCTTCCCAAAGCCTCACATGCTCATAGTTGTGGTTTCTTTCCAGTGGCAAGATCTGAAGTGTGAGATACTGGGACTAAGAGTGTGTGAAAGGAGATTATTCCCTAATTGGTTTATGCTACTTCTAGGTGTAGATAATGAGAAGTCCCACTCTGGATGTGGCTGGCTCTACCTTCAAGGCCTGTAGCTTGGATAAAAGGTCAAGGAAGCCTTGCTGCTTCTCTGGCTTCTGCAGTGCTCCTTTGGGAGGCTGCCCTACCTTGGGCTCAGCTATGGACTGAAACCTCTACATACAGTGCCTGAAATGAACCTTTCCTCCTTTAACTTGTGGGTGTCAAGCATTTTGTCTTAGCAACAAGAAAAGTAAGACACCATATATATATATATATATATATATATATATATATATATATATATAT
>PVIC010047409.1:0-13883 GCA_004025085.1 Thryonomys swinderianus | reverse complement strand
TCCTGTAAGACACTGTGTTTTACTAAGCTGGAGGAAGAGCTGTTATGAGGTTTTGTTTCTCTGATTCTCATTTAGAAGGAGAAATTCAGAATTAGAAAGATTCACTTTTTTCTTGAGTTTGATAAAATGTCGTCAGTAGGGAATTTGTTACTCTCCTGAACAGGGAAAGAGTATTAAATCTCATTTGCTTCAGATCAAGAAATAGGTCCTTCACACTGGATTATCCTTAATTCTTAAATTAATGGTGATCTCTAATTACTATTCATTTTTAACATATTTTTCTGAGGTTTTTTTCTCAAAATATTCTTTTTTTAAAAATTGAATTCTTTATTGGTACATTTTATATACAGATCACAATCACACTCAACACTGGGGAATTTGTACCAGTACATGACACAAGTTAATTCTCTCTCTCTTTTTTTTTTTTTTTGCTTTTTGAAACAGGGTCTCGCTTTGTAGTTCAGGCTGGCCCTGAGCTCACTATGGTGCCCAGGCAGAGTTAATTCTCTTTTTTTACCCACATCCCTACCCACCCTACAACTCCCCACCCTCTATATACATGTGCTTTCTTTTTCTTTTCAAATCATACTTATTCTTTTCAAGTCATACTTATTCTTTCCTCTCATTACTTTTCCCTGACACATTCCCTTTGAATATTTCCTATTTCACAAAATCTATCATACATTCTAGAACTCATTTACATCTACAGGTTCTCATACCAGAGAAAAGTTACAGTATTTACATATCTGTGATCTATTTATTCAATTTTATATGGAACCATTCTACCAATTACCATTAATTGTAAAGGAGAAAGATATGAGTTACTACATATTTTACCAAGCTTTGTGATTCTAAGTTAACATTATCTCAAAGGCAAAGATTCCATACATTTTTCTTCTTCCTGTGAATTGAGCCCAAAGTCTTTGGACTAAATCATATTCGCAGCCATTTAATTTTTTTATTTTGAAACAAGTTCTCATTAAATCACTTAAGTTGCCTCATCCTCCCAGAGTACTGGGAATTACAGACAAATGCCACCATATCTGGCTTCCATGTAGTCTTTATTTCAAACTGGAATTAGTAAAGTGTTTCATAAAAAGACTACAGTTATTAGCAGTATGACACTATTAAAAAATCGGTTGTAGTATAAACCTAATAATCACTTTGCTAATACTAAGATTACCTGTGTGGGGCATTTCTTCATGATTTCAATGCTATTTTTGTAGTAGGAATACAGAGAGTCTCAAAGTTCCTCATTAGGGTTGATTCACACTTTTGTTTGGCATGCAATTTGAGCTAAAAGTAATGTTCGCAGGTTTTTCAAGTTTCATACAGTAAGTAAGGAAAGAATATATAATTTTTAATTATAGAACCTGAGTGATTTAACTAGAATAAAATATCCTTAACTCATTTTATTTAAGTCCTATCTCCTATAATGCTACCTTAAAAACCATACCACAGTGGTTGAGTTCAGAATGGAGTCTTAAAAACAACCTAATTACAGACTTTGACCTTTAAAACCACTGAAAGTGTCGCCGATATCACCACTATTTTTTAATTTCTCTTTTGACTCACAGCGTTTCTCCTTACTGCATAAGATTTAACCATTCCATGATCCACCTCATTTCATCTCATCCTTAACTCAGGAAAAGACTGAACAATAAAAACTGATGATTGTAAAGTTGGGTGATGATGATAGTTAAGTGTAAAGGAATAGGAATCCTGACCATAATCAACATATTTTACTGCATGGCATACCCTCGCTGATACCTTGTGACTTCTGCTAGTGCTCTGGGATGCTTTAAGCAGCACAAAAAAAAATTAAAATAAACTGAAGCTGAGGCCTCCAGCGAATTAATTCCAAATTACCTATTATTATTTTTCTGCTAAAGACAGGTGAAGTATGACTGTGGTTCGGTGTTCAGTGCTCGTAAAAACTCATGAGTTTAGCTTTACTTCTTAGCATGAGCTTCGTACAGAGGAAGACTTTGGTTCTCAGTTTAACAGACTGTTAACTTCCACACAGTCCACTTGACAACTGTGTGACCTCACAAAGTTTTCCAGGAGAACCAGATCACAAAGTATGGTAGGTTCCATACAAAGTGCTACAGTACTGGTGTGTCAGAAAGTAAAAATAAAATGGAATAGAACCATGCCTTTATTCTGTCGTACAAAGGTCAATGTATTTGTTTACTGTCCAAGTTTCTACACAACTGAACCAGAGTCTAAATTGAGCAGGATCAAAAATTGCCAAGATTTGCAAAAAATAATTTTTTCAAATCTTGGCTAGTGCCCTACAAAGAGCCAATTTAGCCATTTTAAATATACAGTGCATTACAAGAGTTAAAGGAGTACCAGGATTGCAGGCACCTTCCATTTCTAATAACAGCTTTTATTATTAACTTTCCTTAAAAGGTAACTTTTCAAACTAATGAAAAGTTTGCAGAATCATAGAAGTATTTTTTATATATGGATTAGTTTGTATAAGATAAAAATGGTGCAATTTATACTTAAATTCACAAGTTAAAGCTATTATAATTTTAGAATAGGAACTCTGGAGTTAATTTCCTAATTTAAAATGTGACATAGTTATTTATCCTTGAAACTGTAATTAAAAGTTTAAGAAATTATTCATTTGCTGAGCTGATTGAATTGTCAGTATTTGATATCGTTTGTTTTTAAACATTTGACAGAGTTTTGTGTCTTTCTCAGGGGAGCAAGCCTGGCAAGTGTTGCAATAGCTCAAATGAGAATTGATAGTGGCTAATGACAAAAAGGGGCTGGAAGAAATGAATTCAAGAGATGGTAAACCCAGGAAAAGTTGAAAATATTACAAACTTGAGCTGGGTTTAATACACATCACCTACTGAAATCACACTTTAGCAACACACCACTCCATGGCGCAGTTTACCCTGGGGCTCATGGCTGGCTGGGGGCCATAGCTATGTGCTGCTGTTCGTCTTCCTAAGAAAGGATTGTAGCACACATTTCTGGGCAAATAAAAGATCAAACTTCAAAATGCACTTTCTGAGGAATGTATATTGCTTTCTATTTCTGTTTTCTTTGTGACTTCACCCTGATGTCCTGACTTAATGGCTGGTTTCTGCACTTCTCTGAAAGGCTCTCTGGATCTGTGTCATGACTCTCGGCTGATGAGTCTGGGGCTTTCTGTTCGGCCCTCTTGCTCTGTGATCGAGCTTCCACTTTTTATTCAATGGATTTCTTACTTTGAATATTTTCTATAAACTCCATTTTATTTCTAAAAGTATGAGTAAAAATGCAGGTTCCGTTTTGAAAGAATGAAGAAAAGTGTTTTCTTTCCAAGAGGAAAATACATGAAAGTCACTGGTTTGTAATGCTAGATTATTAAATTTTATTCTAAAATACAGTAAGAATCAGCCTATATTCACATATGTAATTCATTCATTAATGTGACCTTTCCCTGATTCTTACAATCTTAACAAAAGCACTTTGTCATGGTGTAAGAAATAAATTAGCAATGCAAATTATTACAGAGCAGATATTTAAAATGATATCACTAAAGATAAAATAATTGTGCAGATTTATTTGAGTTTCATTATTTTGTTTTGCACTTTAGGCATTAGGATTTTTGTCTTCTTATGGAATAGGAATGAAGTATGATCAAGCCATGGTAAAGCCAATTCTCTTTTTCTTGGAACAAAGCCAGTTTCTTTTAAATTGACTCTGAGTAGAAACTATTCTTTAAGCAAAGAGGCTTACTCTACTGCGGTGATAAAAACCACCAACTCAACAGAGAAATTTTAGCATTCTTCTGCCTCAAGTTTTTTAGTCTCATATTTCAGGTTTGTAAATATTTAAAGAGAAATGAGGTTTCGGGGTAAACAATGAGGGTAAAGAAAAAAATTTGATGGTTATAAAAGGAAACAAAGCTTGTGCATACAGGAGCAGAGGTGGTAGGGTGGGTTGGGGAGGGAGAAAAATGAGAATTAAGTCAAGTCATATACTGCTACAAATTCTCAATGTTGAGCATAATTGTGATGTGTATATATAATCCACCAATAAAGATTCAAATTTTTTTAAAAAGTAAGTGATACCTATCTTACAGGCATTTTATAGTGATGAGATTTGATATACAATGCCCTTTTCACAGACTCTACACTCTAGTAACTCTCAGTAGGGGGTGGCTTTCTTAACAGAACAGAATAAAATTTGAAATTTATTTTGGCATATTTTAATATTCATTGCTGAGTTACTACACTTCTGGGTTTCTTCCCAAAAGAGTTAAAGACATCATAGTACACGGCCACATACATATCCATGTTTACTTCAGCACAACTCATAGTAGCTAAATCTCGGAAGTGGGCTGTATATCCATCAACAGATGAATGAATGAATGAAGAAAATGTATTATTTATATTCAATAAAATACTACTTGGCCATAAAGGACACACCTGAGCCATGTGTGGCAAAATGGATGCATCTTGAGACAATACATTAAGTGAGATAAATTAGACACACAAGTTAAAAACGCCATGATAACCAGGCATGGTGGTGCAAGCCTATAATTCCAGCACTCTGGAGGCTGACATAGTAAAACTGCCATGAATTCAAGGCTGGTCTGGATGACATAGTGAGATAAAGGTCAGCCTGAACTATATAGTGAGAATCTGTCTCAAAGCCTTGCCAATCAGTTTTATTGGGGTGTGTGTGTGTGTGTGTGTGTGTGTGTGTGTGTGTGTGTGTGTATGGTGAGATTCTGTCTCAAAACAAATCACATGGTTTTTCTTATATGAGAAACCAAAAAATATAAATAAACTATAGAGCAAAGTAGAAGAAAATAGGAAATGGAGATGGATTTTTTTCCAAAAGGAAAAAGGGTCAAGAGATGGAGGGAGAGGAGAAAAAAAGAAAAGAAAAAGATAGGAAAGCATTAAGATGTATGATGTACACATACCAATGCCCCATGATGACAATAATCATTGTGTACTGCAAACATGTACTAGCAATATAAAATATAATAAGATTCATTTCTGGGGTAGAGTCAAAAAACAGCAATAGTTGGCTTGACTTTCAAATCTTGGTAACCGAAATAATTTATCTCTTTTAATTTTAGGCACTGACATATTATACCTTTGGAAGTGCTGGAGGAAGTATGATGTCCCAGATGATTTTGGTTTATAAATTAAATAATTTTGCACCATAACAGTTATATTGTAAAATGGCATTGTTTGAATATTAAGAATATATATGTTTATGTTGTAGGGGTACAGATATTTGTCAGGAATCAACATTCTACAAGATTGTGAAATTGCCCTAAGTCACTACAAGAAAGTGGCAGATTACAGTGAGTCATCTTCATAATTTATTTTAAGATAAACAGACTTGGAGTTGGTAGTGCATAGTCCAGTGATACAATATTTGCCTATCATTTGCAAAAGTGTGAGTTCTGTCCGAATATTATCAAAATTTTTTTTAAAAGCCTTGCCAATCGGGCTGGAGGGTTAGCTCAGTGGTTCTGGCGCCTGCCTCGCAAGCGCAAGGTCCTGAGTTCAATCCCCGGTAACCACATATAATGCTGGGTGTGGAGACACGCCCACCAACAATCAACACCACATACCACAATGCCGGACGTGGTGGCTCACGCCTGTAATCCCAGCACTCGGGAGGCAGAGACAGGAGGATTGCTGAGTTCGCGGCGGCTTGCCTGAGCACCATAGTGAGCTCAGAGCCAGCCTGAACTACAAAGCGAGACCCTGTCTCAAAAAGCAAAAAAAAAAAGCCTTGCCAATCAGCTAAAAATATCAATTCTAGATGACATAAATTTTTGGTAATATTAAGTTTCTACTTTTATTATGTGCTATTATACAATGTAGAATTTCTGTTTTTATTTTTCAAACGTTTTGAATTATTATACTCATCTTTTATTTTTCTTATCCCAAAAGTTTGTTTTACTTGTTCTCAAAATGTTCATTTCTGAAATGTAGAACCAATAAATAAATATTGCATACTTCTATAAATCTAATATTTAAAATATGAGATAGTTTGTTAAATTTCTATTGAAATGAGTATAAGATACTTATCTTGGACAGATCTATCACCGTACTTGAGAACAATCCAGGAAATTCTTATTCTATTGCTTTATTATTTGTCTACAAAAAAAAAATAGAGCATAAGGTAAAAACTGTTCCCAGAATCACTCTCAAAATGGTAAAAAACATTTCATATTACAACACCACTAGATTATATAATAGAGACTTAAATAAAATTCTTCCAGTTAATGAATAAAGTCAACTTTTAAAGTTTCTGAAATGAGAATAACATTTATATATATCTATAGCACTGCTGGGATCTGAAGAAAGAAGGAAAAATACTTACTTTGGAATTTAAAATGTCTCACAAGATCATTTAATATGGTTTAAAATGTGGAATTACTATGATTTTAAATTGCTGTTTATTAGGAATATTCAAGAATACTTATTTTAGGCTAGTTATAAGAAATAACTATGGAGGGTCAGGGATTTAGCTCAGTGGTTCCAGCATCTGCCTAGCAAGCACAAGGTCCTGAGTTCAATTCCTGGTGATCACATACCACAGTGCCAGCTGCGGTGGCTCATGCCTGTAATCTCAGCAATTTGGGAGGCAGAGGCAGGAGAATCACTGTGAGTTTGAGGCCAACCTGGACTACATAGTAGTTCAGAGCCAACCTGAACTACAAAGCGAGACCATGTCTCTAAAAAACTTTAAAAAATTAACAAAAAGAAATAACTATGGGGTACTTATTCTTATATTGCAGTATCAGTCCTAGAAAAAGACAAAGGTAAGAGGATCAGTTGTCTCTTTTAATAGTTTTTATTTTGAATCTCTTTGGCCAAGATATTGAGGACAATTTGCTAGATCTGAATAATGTGTATATGAGTTGCAAAGAATAATAAGGTTTCTTGCACTTTTCTCAGAATTAAATAAACAAAAGCCCAAATGTCTATCCTCTATGAATCATCCCTTTCTGTTACTAAAACAGATTTCTGCAGATTTAAGCAGTGCAAACTTGATAATGTTTCCTCTAAGCTGACCATTATCTCTTGCAGCCTGTGTTATTCGTGGCTCGTTTCTATTCACAGTTGCTGACAAATTGGGCAAAAAGGAAGGTATTCCAGTCGAAAAAGTGAGACTAAACGAGAAACTTGAGAATTTGAGTTCTAACAGTGAGATTATGGATTGGGACATATATCAATACTATAAATTTGGGGCAGAAAGAGGAGATGTTCAGTTACAAGTAATGTATACAGATGAGATTAAATTATTACAATGCGCAGGTTCCAAGGGACTTGGTTCTCTCTGGGTGTTAGAGGGATGAACAATGCCCCACCTTGAAAAGGGAGAGATGTTTTTTGCTCTCCTCCTGTTTTGCAGCTCCTTCAGCTCACTGGAGAGCTAGTTACCATAGGAATGGCAAGTTTTTAAAAAATTTCTTCCTGAGACATTAATTTTTTAAAACCTTAGATTTTAATGACAGAAAAAAGCAATATCTATTGCTGGTTTTAATAGAGATAACTCCTACAAGGATCCTGGGAGTGAGATGGCATTTGTGAGATCTTTCTGAGCCAAGAGTTAAAGCCCCTAGGGCCCAGGTGTTGCTGTGTATCAGCTGGCCGGCTTCCTGCCACCAAGGAAGCCATATGCCCAGTACCAACTAATTACCCAATAAAATATATAGCCTGGAATGTTTCCCTGCTTCTTTCAAAACATGCCAACGGCATCAAATTAAATCAACATGTTATAGTAAAATTGTCAAGTAAGTGTTTTCTCTAATATTACTGTTAGAATTATTTTTTAAAATTAACATTCCTAGGTATCTCTTGGACAGTTACATCTGATTGGGAGGAAAGGCCTAGACCAGGATTACTACGTAAGCCACTCTCATCAGTCAGGCATATGGATGGGGAGGGCAATGGTAGGGGAGACTGGAGGGGCAGCAAAAAAGGAAAAAGCAGAGAAGAGGGGTTTCTAGGAGAAGTCCACGTTACTTCAGGTCTGCTCCCTAGCTTCTGAGGACGAACAAAGTTCAGCGTGGGGGAGCACATTCCCATCTGCCTTTATGTACAAAGTGGTAGGGACATCTGAGGAACTGTTGGGAAAGCAGTGCTTATGCACCCCAACAGAACCTAGCATCTTCTGCCCCTCACACACTGTGGGGTTGGGTTATGCCAGGAGAATCACACACACACACACACACACACACACACACACACACCCGTGCATGTGTGCACAAGCCTTGAACAGCTCTTTCCTCGGACACCAGCTGTGGACAGGTCACTTGGGAAGCTCCTGCTAAGGAGCCTGAGGACCAAGTTCATCTCCATTTGGTTAGATCAGAAGGAAGACTGCTTTTAGTAAAACTCAAAATATATTAACCCTCTACACATTTGCAGAACTTCTTTTAGTCATTTTGCGTCACCTTTCTTTATCCTGGTGAGCTGAAAGGATTAATTAACCATTAACATTTGTAAGAAAAGAAAAGAGCCAAAAAAACGGACCTTTGGAGACCCTCCTCAGGAAGATGCTAGCGTCATGGTTTTTGCCTAGGTTTTGACTGCTGTTTCCAGGCCCAATATATAATAAATGGTATTCTTTTTAAAAAATGATTTTTGCAGTGTTTGTCAATTTATAGTAGCCATGTACTTTGTCTCAAATTCTATTTCAACATAATCCCAATGACTAAGTGATGGAAATTATTTCTATATGAGGATGCTATATAAAAAAAGATGTTATTATTTTCCATTTTACTTTGCATTCTTATTTCATGAGTATAGCTTCTGTTCTATATTTTATATTTTATATGAGCTACAGTAAACATCAGGTAAATGTCAAAGTTAATTTTATGAGGTGTGATTAAAAAAAAAGTAGCAGCTTAAATAAGCGTATGCAGGGCAGGAGGGTTAGCTCAGTGGTTCCGGTGCCTGCCTCGCAAGCGCAAGGTCCTGACTTCGATCCCCGGTGACCACACACAATGCTGGGCGTGGTGACTCACACCCACCAGCAATCAATACCACATACCACTGTGCCGGGCGTGGTGGCTCACGCCTGTAATCCCAGCACTCAGGAGGCAGAGACAGGAGGATTGCTGAGTTCGAGGCTTGTCTGGACTACATAGTGAGCTCAGAGCCAGCCTGAACTACAAAGCGAGACCCTGTCTCAAAAAAATAAAATAAAATAAAATAAGCGTATGCATCCCAAACAGTCCAACTGAAGGCTTTCAGACTTTTCTTCACCTAGTCATAAGCCAAATTTTAGCTGCTCTGAAGGGAAATTCTGAATTCATAATACCATTCCAATGTCAGATTTCAGCCTGCAGAGAGTTTCTCATGTTAATCAAAGGCTGTATAACTTGGAAGGATTTCTCGTTTTCTGTAAATATGAACTCTGACTGGGTGTCACAGCACTCAAACCTTAGTTGGAAGAACGACACACCTGTCTTTGCACAGCATAAAACTCCACAAAGTGATGTATGAGGCCCAGCACATCAGAAGGTTGCTGGTGAGGGTGAGGCTGAAGTAGAAGCCCAGGGCCACACTGAGGGATGTCAGGACCAAGCAGCTAGGCCAGGAGCTCCAGGAGTGCAGGCAGGCACTCCAGCAGGCTCATTCAGCGAAGATTTTTATATGTATTTTACAAATAAGGAGCTGAGGCTGTAGAAATAAAGTAAACTGCTACAAGGTTCACAGCTTGGAAGTGAAGTTGTTTAAGAAGTAGAATGTGAGCTTAGGCCTTCAGCATTCAAAACCTGTGATCTTTCTGTTAAATTTTACTTCATTTTGATCCTATTTCTCCCCAAAAATACAGCCTTTAAAAATCACTTTTGCTATTTCTTTAAAAGGAGAAAAGACATATCAAAGAAAAGATCCGGTATGTGCCTATCTGTGATGTATTTATTTCACTTGTAGATGCAAATGAGCTCTAGAAGGTATGACAGTTTTTGTAGAATGGGAAGTTTCCAAAGGAAATTTGGTGTGGGAATGTAATGAGGGGAAGGAATAAATATGATTCTGAAAGAAAATAAAAGAGCATGTGCATAGGGGGTGGGGAGGTGTGGGTGGGGAGGGATATGGGTAAAAATGAGAATTAACTTGTGTCATATATTGGTACAAATTCCCCAATGTTATATGTGATTGTGAGATGTATATAAATTGTACCAATAAAGGATTTTTTAAAAAGAATAAATAAATAAATAATAAAAAGGAGAAAGGACATGATCACTCAGTTTTCTTATCTCTAGCTTTCTGACAATAGGTTGGGCCCCTTGCTTCCCATTCAGACATTCCAAGAAGGAGAATTTAACTCCTGAAAAGTCCCGGTACCTCAGGGACTCTCTGGGGGCAAGTTCAGGCTGATCTCCTCTGTTACCATCCGCCCAATGAGCCTGGACTGGATGGAAAACTGGACTAAAAATCTCAAGCCCTAAGACTGATAGCTTAGGTATCATTTAGCTTAGCAAATACAACAAGCCGCTTCCAAACTTCAGTGGTTTTGAACAACTATTTTTTGAATTCTTGATTTTGCCAGCACAGCAACTGTGGCGAGGCTCAACTGAGCAGTTCTGGTCAGCCAGGCTCGGCTAATCTAAGCTAGGCCTGCTCACACACCTGTAATTAGTGGAGTGCTAGCTAGTTAGCTGGTGTAGGATAGCTTTGTCTCTGACAGTTAGGATGATCAGGGCCTCTTTCCATGTGGTTTCATCTTCCAGCCACTGCTTCTAGAATTTCACACAGCACTGAAAAGTGCTAAAAATAATGAGCAAGCAGAAGTCTCCTAAGGCCTCAGTGAAGATTCACAAGTCACTTCTGCAAAAATTTTTTGGCCAAAGAAAGTGACAAGGCCAGCGAGGTACAATTGGTAGGGAAATGGACTTCTCTCCATGGGCAGAGTATTGCCTCCAAAGGATCTGCCTCTCGCGGTAGCAGACTGTTGTGGTCATTTTTGTAACTTAGCATAACCTCCAGTTGCACAAGAATCAGCTTGGAATGGGAGGAGAAACCCACAGGGGAGAACCATGACAAAAGGAAAAGCCTGATTTCTGAAAGGCTGTTAGTACAGCTTTTCCCATGCCTGGTTTTTCATCTTTCAAATTGCATCTCCTCACAGGTGATTTTCTTGACCAGCTCTGTTCTTCCATCACTTATTTATCACACTGTGTTTATTTTCCTCACAGAGCATATATTATACTGATCTTTGTAACTGTCTGTGTCTCCACAGTGGAATACATGTTCTTTTTTTGTCCTACCTACCTTTGTGTATCCTGTATTCATAATAATGACTGAGGTGCTCAGTAAATATTTAGTGATTGAATGAATGCTCACATACTAAATATTGTAGGTTGCTTTTCCACCTAAAATGTGCTGCTTGAACCACTATGCTGTTTCAGTACACCAAAAAAAATTATTAGTACAAAACTCTTTCAAAATGTGGTTCCTCAATTTATTGTCAAGCAAAATAATATCAAAATACCTGGGGGCCGGAGGGTTAGCTCAGTGGTTCTGGAGCCTGCCTTGCAAGCACAAGGTCCTGAGTTTGATCCCCGGAAACCACATACAATGCTGGGCATGGAGACTCACACCCACCAGCAATCAATACCACATACTACAGTGCCGGGTGTGGTGGCTCACGCCTGTAATCCCAGCACTCAGGAGGCAGAGACAGGATTGCTGAGTTCGAGGCTTGCCTAGGCTATATAGTGAGCTCAGAGCCAGCCTGAACTACAAAGCGAGACCCTGTCTCAAAAAAAAAAAAAAAAAAAAAAAAACTTGGAAATAAGCAGTTTGGCTTTTTTCCCTATTCTGATTGTTGGGTTGAATTATTATCTCATGAGTTGTTATAGGCAACATTTTCATCCTTCTCCTGATCAAATTCTTACTATTGAAAAGTATTGTATATACAAGTCTTGATTACATCACCTTGAGTTTTTCTACATATAAATTTTAATGTCATTTGCATTCCTAAATATGTACACACAGAATGAATTGGATTAGGAAAGCAAGATGTTTGGGTGCATGTTATTAAAGTGGATAAAGCATAATTAAGGTTGGCAGAAAAATAATATCAAATATAAAATAATATCAAAATAAAACCAATTGCTCTATCTACCTTGTCATTCATTTAAGAAAAAATAGCAGCTAATATAATCTCTTCTCAGGGTGATTTGCAGAATGTGGGATAAGGGAAGTGTTCTCAAATGTTTTAAAATAATATATATTCTTGGCATTTTGTTCTAGGGAAAAAACCAAATGGCTCAAACTAGAAATTTTCATAGAGAAAATGAAAGCTAATGCTTTTAAAAAGAAGAGATGAGCTTAAACAATAAAACTTCGCTTAACATTTGCTGGGATGTACTATCATCCTAAGGTAACATCAATTGTAAGGCACCATTATTTTATGCTCAGCTGAGAAAGACAAGAACTGCTGAGACAAATGATAATATGCATAAACAGTAAGAAGTGTGCTGATTACACTGCAGTAGCTGGAAATGTACATTTGAGGATCAATGAAATGTGATGAGAGGTGCTCAGTAAATATAAGAAATAAAGAAGGAAAGAAGAAAAGAGAAGGAGGAACGAAGGAGAAAGGAAGGAAAAAGACAAGGAAAGAAGGAGGGAAGGAAGGAAAAGAAGGATATTCTGAATTCTTAGCAAAAATTTAAACTGTATAAAGTGGCACATACCTGTAACCTCAGCACTCCGGAGGCTAAGGCAGGAGAATTGCTGTGAGCTTGAGGTCAGCCTGGGCTACATAGTGAGTTCAAGGTCGACCTGAACTATATAGTGACACTCTGTCTCAGAAAAGCAAAAAAAAAGAAAAAGAAAGCTTAGACTTGCATATATATATATATATATATATATATATATATATATATATATATATTAGTTTTACATGTTTAAAATATTTTTATACAATTGAAGTAATACCATTAAGGGCAGGTAAATTTTTTTGAAAAGACAGATACTATGGAAGTCTCAATTTTTTTGGTCTTTATGTGATCATGATATTCGAGAGCAGGGGAAATTCCAGGAGTTTTATTTGCTTCTGAAGAACAGATTATTTTCTTTTAATAGTTCAACTATTTTTTAACAGAATGAAAGTTCTTTCAGAACTCTCTTGGAAGATAATCAAGAGCCAAATTATTAAACTAGACTTTGAAAATGATTTCACAGCTGTATGAAGATTAAAGTCTAGCTACCTTGTTTCATAGAATCATAAATATTTATTCATTCACTCATTTTTGGAATATTTCCTGAGTGCTTAACAGGGTAGACACTATGCGAAGTACAGAGCGCATAACACTGGGGCACGCAATATAAGCCGACAAATTAATTGATAAATGAGTGGATAGGAACAGACTGGGTGCCCTGAAAGCAGAGGAGAGTATGAATTAATCTGGGCATAATGTGACTCACATAAATTACAAACTTACCTGAGGACATATTTAGGTTTGACTCATAGGTATTCATAATAAAACTTTAGTTTTGATGGTAATTATATCTAATTTGGCAAGTCATACACTTAGATGATTCCAGACATTTCTTTGACAAGATTCCCTGGTACTCATAAATATCCAGTAGCAACTATTTTGTGCCAAATAACATAAAAGTTTTTAGCTGGTATTCAAGGATAAGGTCCCTCTCACTGTTATAAGTTCTAGCTTTTGAATATTCTATTTAGGGCATCTTGAAGTGATTATTAGTTGATGCACATACCTTAGACACCTGATCCCTGTGCCCTTGCTTGTGATATTCCCCTAGCCTGCAGTGTTGGTCTTCTCCATCTTCTGTGAGGACTCTGTCATTTTAACCTTCCTCTTTATAATGTGGAGGCAAAATGCCAAGTACATGGGAATTGTATTCAGGCAGTTT
>PVIC010047408.1:0-13875 GCA_004025085.1 Thryonomys swinderianus | reverse complement strand
GAGAGGTCCAGGCGCTATCTATGTGGCACTGATTGGGCCACTTATATTTACTTCTGAGTTTCCTCATGTATAAAATGTGAAACATCTTTTTTTTTTTGATACAGGGTCTCGCTCTGTAGGTCAGGCTGGCCCTGAGCTCACCTTGTAGCGCAGGCAAGACTCAGACTCAGTCATCCTCCCGCCTAACATCACTTGCTGGAAGAGGAACATGATGAAGGTATCACAGGAACCTAACGGCCGCCCTCGGGGCTAGGTCTGTAAAGCCCACTGCGGCCACCTCAGGGCATCTGGAGCCCGTCTGTCCACCGCCCGCTCCTCTCGTCCCAGGCTGCAGACTGAGCACAGCAGGAGCCAGAGTCCGCGTGGAGAAAACGGCCCACAGATCCCTGAGGAAGGGCTCTCGCCGAGCCTCCATGGCTTAGGCCGGAGTCCAGGACTCCGCTTTGGGGCTGACAAGCCTCTCTGAAAACCCACGGCAGAGTCTTCTAAGGACGCACCGGGCTGGGCTAAGGACGGCGGGTCGGCTGAAGAGCTTCCGCATCTGGTGAGAATCACCAGGCCTGGTAACTCCGAAAGACCCCTCACCCCGACTGCGGAAGGCGCTGCCTCGGGCTCCGCAAAACCCCCTGACACATTATCTGAAGGAAGTTGCCATGTCTTCTTAGGTATTTGCTTAAAGACATGAAGATATCAGATTCTGAGGAGGTCAAAGTGGCCAAGCCCTTGAAGTAAATAAAATTCCTGGAACCCACCCCGCTCTGAAGGCCTCCCAGCTCATTGTCACCTTTTATTTTTGGGTTTCTGTTTGTCTGTTTGTTGTTGTTTTTTAGAAGAGTCTCGCTTTGTAGTTCAGTCTGGCCCTGAGCTCACTAGGTAGCCCACCCAAGCCTCAAGCTCAGCAATCCTCCTGCCTCTGCCTCCCGAGTGCTGGGATGACAGGCGTGAGCCACCAGGCCCGGCACTGTGGTGTGTGGCACTGATGGCTGGTGGGCGTGAGTCTCCACGCCTGGTATTGTTGTTTGTGGTTACTGGGGAGCGAACCAGGGGCCTTGTGCTTGCGAGTCAGCACTGAGCTCAACCACTGAGCTAAATTCCAGGTCATTATCACTTTTCAAAACATCTGCTATGGTCACCAAGCAAAACGAAGGAGCAAAGTACTGTGAAAACCAGCCGGGTCGCTCCCGAGGGCCGCCCTCCCGTGCGCGGCCCTGGGCCGCAGCGCTCCGTGCCGCGCTGTCTCGTCCGCAGCTCTCTCTCTGCAACCGGGTGTTGAGCACGTGACTCGCTCGGCGTTGGCACAGGGGCACGGAGAGACCGGCTTCTGCGTGGCGCAGGGCGAGCCCAGGTCCGCATCGAGCCGCCGGGGCGGGCGGGTCAGCAGAGGCAGCGCCCAGGGCGCCGGAGGCGGGGATGAGCTGGGCCCCGACGCCGCCCGGGGAAGCCGGCGACGCCCCGGTCTGAAGCTCCGGCAGTGGCAGGAGCCGGCGGGAGGGCCCGGGCGCGGCTGGCGGCCTGTGGCGCCGCTCGGAGCTGCTGGGTCGAGGCCGCCGGGGGATCCGGCGGAAGCTGCTCGCCGCGGGCGCGTGTCGGGCCCTTCTTCCTCCCCTGAGTTAGGTGCTTGTCTCGCGCGTCCTCTTCAGGGTCTCGCTCTTCCGAGCTGGTCATCAGGAGCAAACAACCCGCTCCGACAGGGCCAACCCGCATTCCCACTCTGTATAAATCCCCACAGTCTTTCCCCTCCCTAATCCACATATTTTTCCGTGTGTGAACAACTAAACTGCTTACGGGAGATTTTCTGGTAACATAAATGCACAGAGAAGTCCAGGAAATTTTATGTAATCATCCTTTTCATGTCCTGAGGGCGGAGAGCGCTTGCGCCATGTTAATACCCCGGCTTAGCTCACAAGCTAAAGAGAAAACAAAGAGTAAACTTAGTTTCCTCTGCTTCATCCACGAAATCCTTACGCTCACTGCGGTGGAGACAATCAGCACATGTGCGCGGAGCCGGCGGGGGCGGCCTGTCCCTGCCCGTCCCGGGCCCGGCCCCACCCGTGCCCCTCCGGATGCAGCCGGAGACCGAGAGGGAGCGCGGAGACCGGACGTGGACGCAGCGGAGAAGAACAGAAGCCACCGTGTATGGGACCGCGGTCCACCGGCGTCCGCTCGCCTGCAGGAAAGCGGCCCGAGAGCCGGCATCAGGGTCGGTGAAGCAGGGCCCAGGGCTCTCCGGCCTGGAGCCGGGAAGCGAGCAGAGCCTCCCGCGGATCCCCGGGCCTCCGGGAAGAAGCGGCCAGGAGGGGCCTCTGCGCGGGAGGGCGGCCGAGCGGGCCCGGAGGCCGCTGCAGTCAGGCCACCGCCCAGGCCGGGCCGAGCCGCACAGCGCCGCAAGGCTTTGGGGACGGAAATAAGAGGGCGGTTGAAGCAGACCTCACGGACACAGAGAGGAGACGCCGCGAACGCTACGAAGGAATCTGCACGTACGTTCAATGGGGTGCGTGAAATACGTCCAAAGAAGGGTGCCCCAGACCCTGAAGGTCAAGAGCCACGTTTGCCCCCAGCCGGCTCTGCTGAGCGGGCGCTGCGCCCTGACTGTGCCCGGCCGACCCCAAGTCCGCTCAGCGCCGCTTCCCTCCGCACGGTACCACAGGCGTCCGCCGAACCGCGGGCCCGACCGGGCCTGGGCTCACGCCCGGGTGCGGGGAGAGTCCGCAGCTCCAGGACGCCGTGAGCCCGCCCAGCAGCGCCGGCCCGGGGAGCTCCGGGCTCCCGTCAACGGCGGAAGCCCAGTGCGCTGTCCTGTGAAAGCCACCCCTTGGGCGCCGCAGGGCGCAGTCGAGGAAATGCCAGGAAGCGCCTCACACCCGCGCGACCGGCCAGGAGCCGGCGGGGCAGGCCGATTCTTCAGGGCGCGCCCTCCCACGGGCACCACTCCCGGCCGGGCCGGCGCGGTCCGCGCGCAAACCCTGGGCGGCTCCGGCTCGGGCCTGGAGCGCGGCCGCGCGTCGCGTCGGGAGAGGCCCGTGTGGTCACGGACCCGCGGTGGAGCCTGGCCCCGGGCCGCTGGCGTTGCTCGGGCCGCGCCCGCTTCCTGCGTTGGGCACGGAGACCGGGGGCTGTTTCCCATGGGCCGCGTGGGGAGGACGGGCCCGGCTTGGACGGCCGAGCTGCCCAGGGCGAGGCCAGGCAGGCTCGGGGCGCCGGGCGCCCGTCCGCAGCCCGCAAGGCCGTTCAGAAAGGCTGACTTCCCGCAAAGCCCGGAAAGAAACCGCTCTTCAAAAACGCGGCTGATTTTTTAACTCATTTTTTTCCTCATTGATTGTTGAGCTTTGGGGTCATTTTCTTTAAAATGTTTCCTTTTTGCCTCTTGTTTCTCCTTACTTTTTTAATTTTGCTTTTGTGTTTTTTATTTGTTCTTTTCTGTTACTCTTGACTAATTACATTGATTTGCCTTAATAGGATCCTTTATTGCACTTTTTTCTTCTCCTTCAAATCTTCCATTGCTTAGTTTTTCAAATGTTTCCATGCTCGCATTCTTTATCTCCTCTGTCTTTCCTAGTTAACTGTAAGCTTATTAATCATTAAATAGCGCCATGCTAACCGGTGAATTCTTTTCTATTAGTGCAGATATACTTCTTGCACTTAGTAGACATTTACTGTATGTCAATATTTGTTTTCTATTAATGTGTATCCTGCCAGTATTTATCCCTTTTCTATGGTGAAGTGTAGTATATTATTACTTCCTATAGTTCGTCAGTATCCAGCGTGTCTGCGATGTTTTTATTGTTACTGATTTTTGTCAATATTGATTTTGCCAGATTGTCATAGTTGTTGCTAGTTGATTTTGTCCATAAACCAATCTCTGCTTTTTGTATCATTCACAGCCTTGTGCTCCGCGCCCTGGGCCTGCTGCTCTGTGTCTCCTGTACCAAGGGAGTGGCAGCGGTTGGATCTGGGGACCAAGGCAAAGACCCGCCGTCAGCCACGCTCCGAGAGCATCACTGACAAGGAGACACTCCTTAAAGAAATCTCCGAACTAGTGACCAAGTCTTTCCTCTGTCATTGACCTGTGAAACTCAGCATGTGTGTATACATGCATGCGCACGCGCGCACACACACACAACACAGAGAGAGAGCGGAAGAGACAGAAAGAGAGCAAGAGATGAAAAGACAAACAAAACCGATCCATGGAGCACAGGGGGGTAGGAAATTAAAAGTCATTTATCAGAAAAATAAGAGAAGCTAAAAAAAACCGCACATCAATAGGATGGTTGGCAATCTCAAGGAAGATGTAACCAAATAGAGAACAGACTTACTAGGGCTGGAGATTTAGCTCAGTGGTTCCAGCACCTACATAGCTAGACAAAGGCCCTGGTTTGATCCTGATAATATACAATAATACCAGGCAAGGTGGCTCATGCGCACCAGCGATCAGTACCACACACCACAGCGCAGGGCGTGGCGGCTCACGCCTGTCATCCCAGCACTCGGGAGGCAGAGGCAGGAGGACTGCTGAGTTCAAATCTGGCTGGGCTACAGAGTGAGCTCAGGGCCAGCCTGAACTACAAAGTGAGATCCTGACTCAAACAAATGAATGACTAAATGCAAAGAAAGAAGGAAGGAAGGAAGAGAGAGAGAGAGAGAGAGAGAGAGAGAGAGAGAGGAGAGATTTGGGGGAAGCCTGATTTGTTTGAGCTCTTTATATCTCCCAGGTTTTAGTCGTTTATGGAGGAGCAAGTGGCAGGAACTTGTCCTCCATGCTGTGGGTTGTGTCTCTCCTCTGTTGGTTCTTTCTTCCGCTGTTGAAAGGCTTTCTAGTAAGCTGAGTTCCCAGTGGTTGGTTCTTTGTGATGTATCTCATGTGATCATGGTTTGTTCTTACAGTCCTTGCCTACAACAGTTTCTTCAAAAGTTCTATCTGTTCTATCTCTACAGCATTTAATGTTTGTTTTAATTGTTAGATCTTTGATCGACTTTGATTATAGTATATTATATACTGAAAGATATTGCTCTAATTTTAAGTTTTTCACATGTGGAAAGCCAGTTTCCCACCACTCATTAAGGAAGCTGTCTATCTTCCAATGAAGGTTTTTGGCCCCTTTGTGAAGGATCAGGCAGGTGAGTGTGTTTGGTGTTGTTTCTGCATCTTCTGACCTGTTCCGCTGTTCTCAGTCCTGCTGTTTGCCAGGACCATGCTGTTGTTTGTTTTTGTTTTTTGTTTTTTTTATCACAGTAACTCTTGAACAATTCACGTCCGGGATTGTGATGCTGCCTGTCTTGCCTTTGTTCTTCAGAACTGTGTTTTACTGTTCTAGATGTTTTCTGGTCCCAAATGAATTTAAGGTTGTTTTTTCTAATTTGTGAGATATGCTATACCATTCAAGATTGCATTAAATATTTATAACAATTCAGAAAGTATGGTGTTTTTATACTATATTTTTTTCTTCATACCCAAGAACAAGGGATATCTTTCTGTTTTCTGATATTCTTTTCATCCTCCTTTCTCAGAGTCCTGTAGTTTTTCAATGTAAAGGGTTTTTTACTTCCTTCATTAGACTGATTCCTAGGTTTTTACTTTTTTAGATGCTATTGTAAAAGGTGTTATTCCCTAATTTCTTTCTCAGTGCACTCATTTGTGTGCAGAGATGCTATTGGTTATTGAGTGGTAACTATATATACCTATGTTAATGAATTTGGTTATTAAATTTTGAAGTGTTTTCAGGGTCAGCTATATAGTGTTATGCTGTTTACACTTTCCTTTGCTTTTTTTTTTTTTTTTTTTGAGACAGGGTCTTGCTTTGTAGCTCAGGCTGGCCCTGAGCTCACTATGGAGCCCAGGCAAGCCTCGAACTCAGCAATGCTCCTGCCTCTGCCTCCCGAGTGCTGGGATGACAGGCGTGAGCCACCAAATCCAGCACTGTGGTATGTGATATTGATTGCTGGTGAGCCTGAGTCACCACGCCCAGCATTGTGTGTGGTTACCAGGGATCACACTCAGGACCTTTCACTTGCAAGGCAGGTACTGGAACCACCGAGCTAAATCTCCAGCCCTCCTATCCTTATTCTTTTTCTTTCTCTTGCTCTGGCTGTTTTCAGAACTATATTGAATGAAAGTGGTGATGGCATCCTTGTCTTGTTCCGGATTTTAGAGTGAACGCTTTCAATTTGTGTCCATTTAGTA
Organism: Thryonomys swinderianus; assembly: GCA_004025085.1. NCBI lineage: Eukaryota > Metazoa > Chordata > Mammalia > Rodentia > Thryonomyidae > Thryonomys > Thryonomys swinderianus. The sequence continues at coordinate 7,697 of PVIC010047408.1, read as the reverse complement.
TGATGCTGGCTATTGGTTTGTCATAGATGGCTTTTACTGGATTGAGATATAAGATAATATCTATTCTAATTTTCTGTAGGGTGTTTATAATGAATGGATGCTGAACTTTTCAAATGCTTTTCGGTGTCTATTGCCATGATCATATGTTTTTGTCCTTGGCTCTGTTAATATGGTGTTTATTGTAATATTTACGGATTGGAATACATTGAAACAGCCCTGCATCCCTGAATTCTGCTTGGTCATGTGTATAGTGTAGTGCTCACTACCTCTTTCTAGAATACCCTACAGAACATTTTGGAGTGCTGGTTTGAAATATCTTCAGGTGTTCTTTATCATGGAAGTATTTTATTTCTCCAACAATTTGAAACATTGTTTTGTGGGGTACATCAATCTGGGTTTGAGGTTGTTTTATTTTATGTCTTGAATATTGCACTTCAAACTTCCTTGACTTGAAGATTTGTGTTGAGAAGTCTGTTATAATTCTGACAAGATTTTCTTTATAGATTATTTGTTTCTTTTTCTCTAAGAGCTCTTTATATTCTGTTCTTATGTTGAATTTCTGGAATCTTTATAATTATATACTTTGCTGTATTTTTTTGAACATGGCTAATTAGAGCTCTGTATACCTCACTTATCTGTATGTCAAGTATTTTTTCCATGCTTGGGAATTTTTTTGCCATTACTTCTGTAAACAGATGTTTCTCATGCCGGTTGTGCTATCTTCTGTTTTCCCTTTGTCTCTCATCAATCTTGTGTTATTCTTCTTTGCATATCTAATCGCTGTTGGATTAATTTTCATTATCCTTTACATGTAAAATGACTATGTATATTAAAAAATCTCAAGTGTCATTCAAAAGTTTAAAAAAAAACCCTCCTAAAACCCAGTGACTTTGACAAAATTATAGTATACAAAGTAAATGCATAATATTAGTGTTATTTCTACATGTTACCAAAAAATAATTGAAAGGTATACCTTTTAAAAATGTCATTTAAAGTAGCTAAAAATTGAAATATTAGCTGTAAGTCTAGCAAAAGTGTGCAAACTCTATAGGTTAATTATTATGAAAAAAAAGCCAAAAATAAAACCTTAAAAGTGGAAAGGCATACTCTGGGTATGATTGCAAAACTCAGATAATAAAGACGTCAATTCACCCAAACTGATCCACTGCTATAATGCAATTTCAACCAAAACCCCAGCAGGACTTTTTCGTTAATACATGTAACCTTATTTTATAACTTATGTGGAAAGGAAAGGAATTAGAAGTTCTTAAACAATTTTAAAGAAAAGAATATAGTTGCAATAATCACACTGTCTATAAGAATCACAAAGCTACTGTCATCAGGCCAGTGGGGCAATAACAGAGGAATAGATCATTAATCAATAGAACAAGTTAAAGAATCCAAAATAAAAACCTGCAAATATGATCAATTAATTTTCAAAGTTAATGGAAAAATGAGAGTTATTACTTCATATTGAAACAATTATATACCCATAGGCAAAAAAATGAACCTTTACCAAAACTTTGTATCATATATATCAATTAACTCCAAATAGATCATATATTGAATTATAAAATGTGTGTCACTGAGAAAACACAGAAGGAAAAAAGAACCAAACAATAGTCAAAAATAAATATCATTGTTTGGTGAGATGGTATACATCTGTAACCACAGCACCCTGAGAGGTCGAGGCAGGAAGATCACAAGTTAGAGACAAGTCCAAGTAATTTCATGATTTAGGGAGACCCTGTCTCAAAAACAAAAAACTAATGACAAGCTAAAAAGGGGTGGGGATGTAGCTAGGTGGGAAGATACTGAGCTTAATTCCTAGTACTGGTCCACAAAATTAGATATTAAAAATAAATATCACAGACTTGCAAATTTCAGGTATATTTGTTTCCCAAATTCTCATGCACTCACAAGCTTAAAAAAAGTTTACAAGCTTAAAATAAAATATGAATTTGCAAGCTTTAAACAACACAATGTATGTATTCTCTTAACCCTTATGTAATTCAGATATCTAACAAAATTTCCCATTGACCAAAAACAAGCATGTCAGTCCTGCTTCCCTAAGGGTTAGAGAAAACCCGTCCCTTGTTCTTCGCAGCTTTAGGCACAGCCCACGTTTCTCGGCAAACCGCCCTTTTCCCCGCTCTGGAGCCAGCAACACGGCAGCTCTGTGCCTTTCGGTCTTCATTTCCTCTTTTCCTTCCTTTCCCCACTTTTAAGGACCCTTGTGTCAAACTCGTCCCCCTCCATAGTCTAGGAGAATCTTGCTATTTTTACATTCTGTTTAATATTCTTAATTCCCCTTTGCCATTAACCCAACATACCCTAATGACAATTTCTTGTCATGAGGATGTGAACATCCAGGACAAGCTATTCTTATGCCCACCACAACAGGCCTTAGTAACGAATGATTTTTTTTTTCAGTTTTTTGAGACAGGGTCTCGCTTTGTAGTCCAGGCTGGCCCTGGGCTCACTATGGAGCCCAGACAAGCCTTGAACTGGCAATTCTGCCTCCTGAGGCTGGAATGACAAGTGGGAACCACCACACCTGGCACTGTGGTGTGTGGTACCAGGGATTGAACTCAGGACCTTGTGCTTGCCACGCAGACACTGGAACCACAGAGCTAAATCTCTGTCCCAAGTAACTGATGAATTTTAAGACCCAACACGGAGTATAAAAGAGAAGTGAAAGATATTATGAACAAAACCTCTCTAGCATGAGAACCAGAAGAAGAGACCAGCAGGTGGGACCTCATCCTATTACAAGGCTCCTGCACAGCAGAGGAAAACCCGGGCAGGGGAAAAGGCAGCCAACACACTGGGGACCTTCACCAGCGCTTTCCCAGACTAAAGGCAAAGAGCTTTAAAAAATCAACCCCCCCAAATTTAAAGACCCAGTTCAAAAATGGGCATCTGAAATGAACCGACACTTCTCAGAGGAAGAAGCCAAAGCAGCTAAGAAACATATGAAGAAATGTTCAAGATCACTGGCCAGTCGAGAGATGCAGATGAAAACCGCGCGGAGACTCCATCGCGCTCCACAGAGAATGGTGCTGTCTCGGAATTAACCAGCAACAAGCGCTGGCTGTGGAGAAAACGGAGCCCTCAGCTGTTGGTGGGAATGTAGATTCTTACAACCATTATGGGGATCAGTGTGGAGATTCTTAAAAAAACTTGAATTAGAGATCCCACTTGCCCTGCTATTCCCCTACTAGTTATGTATATGAAAGAATTAAAAGATTTATATCACAGTGACATATGTGCACCCATGTTCATAGCAGCTGTTTGTGATAGCTAAATCTTGGAAATAATTCAAATGCCCATTACCTGGAGACTGGATCAAAAAAGATAGGGTTTTCTGGGGTTGGAGATTTAGCTCAGTGGTCCCAGCGCCTGCCTCGCAAGTGCAAGGTCCTGAATTCGATCCCTGGTAACCACATACAATGCTGGGAGCGGTGACTCACACCCACCAGCCATCAATACCACATACCACATACCACAGTGCCGGGCGTGGTGGCTCACGCCTGTAATCCCAGCACTCGGGAGGCAGAGACAGGAGGATTGCTGAGTTCGAGGCTTGCCTGGGCTACATAGTGAGCTCAGAGCCAGCCTGAACTACAAAGTGAGACCCTGTCTCAAAAAAAAAAAAAAAAGATATGGTTTTTCTATGAAATGGAGTATTACTCTGCCATAAAGGATGATAAGTTTGAGTCATTTATATTCAAATAGATGTACCTTCGGGACATACTCATAAGTGAAATAAATAGGTCACAGATCTGTAAATATTGTATCTTTTCTCTGGCATGAGAAACTGAAAATGTAAATGAGCTCTAGAATATTTGGTAGATATTGTGAAATAGAAAATATTCAGTGGGAAATGGGGTATAGGGGTTAAGAAACAAGGGGAAAAATATGATGGTAATAAAGGAAGTGAAGCTTACATATATAAGAGTGGGGGGTTGTAGGGTGGGTGGAGGAATGGGAAAAATGAGAATTAAATTGCATCATAAACTGGTACAAACTCTCAATATTGTGTGTGATCCTGATGTGTATATATAGTGTACCAATAAAGATTCAAATTTTTACAAAAAGAAGTGAGTTGCATAAGATAAAGCTAAAGCTAGCAAGAAGTTTATACACATCACAGCAAACTTATTTGTGACTAGAAGTTGAAATGTTTTTATATATCTATCTTCTATATCTCATTGCAATTACCCAGATGTCTATACCCTAATGACCTAAAATGTCAATAACTCCATAAGCATGTGGCTAGATAAGTTCACTTGATATTCTGGTGGTTGGAAAACCAAATGAATACATCTTATATTGTTAAATATTAGCCTGAACTGAATTTAGAATTGCATCTTAACATGATCAATGTAATCAGAGACACAGACGGGAATACTTATTGACTTACCTGGAATAAAATGGATATAATCTCACTAGTGGAGAAAAGCTTTGGAAAGAAAAGAGAATAATGGATGAAAAACAATAACTAGTATTATTCTTCTACAGCCTTTGTTTTACATGAAGCAACACTTGATTAATCACATAACTATTACCATATATTGAAAAAATGGAACTCTTGAGTTGAAAAAAATATTTACATCTGTCTATAGCTAATGAAAAAGATAGTTTTTCTTAGACAGAACAGATATGTGTTGCTTTTCAGTAAACTCTGTTAAGCCCCTTTCACTCAGTGCTGTATCCCTGTAATTCCTGGTGCCTAGACTCACCAGTGAATCTCAATTTCTGTTCCTCAGAAAACACTCATGAGAAATGACAGCATTTATATGTGCAGTACACATATGAGCTTTGGGTTCCACTTCCTATACAACATTTCTTTTCCTTCAAATGAAATGTAAGGTACTATAGGCATAACACAACAGCCCACTAGAGCTTTGGGTTCCCTTCTTTTATTCCTTAAATCATCACCAGCTGGACCATCACATGGGATGGCCTGAAGCGGAGACTTCTGTGAATCCACAGAGAAGTCCTAACTTCTTCTTCTTTTGGCCTCCTGGGTTCTTACGTGGTCCTCAGTGAGCCGGAAGCCTGCACGGCAACGGACCTGTTTGGCTAAGGGAGCGTACAACCCCAGTGCACAGATGAGAGCAGAGAAGGCCGAAAGCGTAGGCTTGGGCAGAGGTGCCGGAGAAGTACAGGACGTAGCTCTCAAACAAAGAGCCCCGAGATAAGAAAAATGAACCTTGTAATATGTGAATTCAGAATGAGCATCATTTTCATTTAGCCACCCTCACTTCCCCATAGCGCTTCACTTTATGATGCATTTACCCATTGAAAACACAGGTGGGAAACTCACTGAAGGCCCCTTACCTACCAAACGCCACCACTTAGCCGCGCAGTGCACTGTGAGGCCTCAGGGACTTATTTTAATGGTCCTGGGGCCCAGAGAAGACACAGCCCATCTCGGGCTCGAGGTCAGGTTTCTACTGAACATCTGTCTCTTCCACACCGTGGTAAAGCAAGAAGTTCTATGAGGAATGATCGTTTACTTGAGCACTTTCCATTATTACAGTTGGCAAGACTCAACCAGAAAACTTAAGAAACTTAAGGGAAGGGTGAGAAAATCTATCTTTCTTATATTCACAGAAAATGAATGCTATGCTGACACATTTTTCTGAAGGACTGCTAAAGGGTGAGTGTCTAGCTACAAACATGGAAGTCCTCTGCATCAGTAAACAGCCACCCCAGGGCTCGTCCAGTACAGAAGTGAAATAGGCCCACGCTTTCATCATATTGGTATGATAAAAAAGGAAACAATATTACCTGGAATTGGTCAAGAAGAGACGAACTACTAAACCTGTATTACCTCTACAGCTCCAGAGAGCCTAAAGGAAGGATGTTTTAGAGTTTGGTCAAGAGCTTCCTCAAAGATAATGTAACTCTGAGAATAAAGCATGAATAAACTAGGTCTTCCCAAAAGAAGTTCCTCTCATATTATGTAAGAACATTGCATATAAATCTCATAACTTCTACACATATAAGAAATCTGAATCTCTCCATTTGCTTCATTCATTTTTCTCTTAGTGAGTCACTGGGAAAGGCACCCATGAAAATAGGAATGAAGAATTTTTTTTTTTTTTTTGAGACAGGGTCTCGCTTTGTAGTTCAGGCTGGCCCTGAGCTCACTATGGTGCCCAGGCAAGCCGTGAACTCAGCAGTCCTCCTGTCTCTGCCTCCCGAGTGCTGGGATGACAGGCGTGAGCCACCACGTCCGGCATTGTAGTATGCGGTGTTGATTGTTGGTGGGCGTGTCTCCAGGCCCAGCATTATATGTGGTTACCGGGGATCGAACTCAGGACCTTGCGCTTGCGAGGCAGGTGCCAGAACCACTGAGCTAACCCTCCAGCCCAGGAATGAAGAAGTTTTATTTGCAGAAGTAAAATGATCACACGATTTGTCCTCTTATATGATGTTTTGTGTACCAGAAGCCTGTGATAATCTTAGAATAAAAGGCCAATATATGAACAAACTAACAAGGGGGAATAGTGACAGGGTTCCTTCAAAAGCTTTTTCTGTTGAAAATTCATAAAAGAAGAAAAGATGAGTTTAAGAGGATCATAGTCATGTAAGGAAAAATACTTCTAGAGCAAGTAAAGGGAAGTCTTTTAGGTTTTTGGACTGAAGTTCAATAATGATTTTTGTAAGACTTTTTCCTCTACACCTTGTGCACTGAGTGAGCAGTTAACGAATTCTGAACTCTCATAGGGTATAAAAGAAGATAATCTACAACATCTGATTTAAAGATAATGATATACATTTGATAATGATGCAATTAACTAGCATTATTCTCTTATTTTGTTATAAAATTTTATTTAATTCTTCCATAAAATACAAAAAATTACTAAAAGTCCCTGGAAACCAAAGGACAAACTTGCCATTTCACAGAGAAAACCCTTGACCTTTGCGGCCGATGTCATTAATCACAGAGCTGTGGGGTGGCGAGCACGGGAAGATCCCCAGGGAGATCCAGTCATGTTTGCGCTACAGCCTGGAGATCAGGCTGCAGCAGCCTGGGCACCTCCGGTTAATCACTCACCCTCTCTGGTTCTTAATTCGTTTCTTAGAGGAGAGAAAAGTAGAAATCATTAAGTGTTAGAAGATCTCCGTTAGGAAGGAATCTTCCAAACTTTAGATAGGCACAAGGGTCCCCCATCTGGAGACAGTTTCCAAACTTTTTAGAACTAGAATTGGCCATGGAATACAAAAGACGGCTTTATAATTTTTATGTCATTTTCTTACAGTCACGAGGCCTGAGCTCCACAGCCAGCGCTGATTGGAGTCGGCATCAGCTGGAGCCGCCCCCTCACGCCCGAGCCAGCGCCGATTGGAGATGGCATCAGCTGGAGCCGCCCCCTCACACCTGAGCCAGCGCCGATTGGAGATGGCACCAGCTGGAGCCGCCCCCTCACACCCGAGCCAGAGCCGATTGGAGATGGCATCAGCTGGAGCCGCCCCATCACGCCCAAGCCAGCGCTGATTGGAGATGGCATCAGCTGGAGCCGCACCCTCATGCCCGAGCCAGCGCCGATTGGAGATGGCACCAGCTGGAGCCGCCCCCTCACACCTGAGCCAGCGCCGATTGGAGATGGCACCAGCTGGAGCCGCACCCTCATGCCCGAGCCAGCGCTGATTGGAGATGGCACCAGCTGGAGCCGCCCCCT
>PVIC010047407.1:0-13869 GCA_004025085.1 Thryonomys swinderianus | reverse complement strand
CACTTATTAGTATATCCTCCAGATGTCTCCATTTGCACCTAAATGGATCGATCTTGTCATTCTTTATGGCAGAGTAATACTCCATTTTGTAAAAAAAACCACATCTTCTTTATCCACTCTCCAGTTGATGGACATTTGGGTTGTTTCCAAGATTGAGCTATCACGAACTGAGCTGCTATGAACAAGGGTGTACATCTGTTATCTGACTTCCTTCTTTCCTCCTCTCTCATACACTTCCTATTCTCTGGGGATCACTATTCTATTTTCAGCTTCTACAAAACTGCCGTCTTTGTATTCCACATATAAGCAAGAACACAGTGTTTTCCTGTCTGTGTCTGCTTATTTCACTTAACATAATATCCTCCAGTTGATCCAAGTTATTTCAAGTGAGAGGACTTCGTTCCTTGTGTGGTTGAATAACACCACTGTGTTACGCACTCACCTGCTGATGAGCTGAGGGATGCCTGGGTGAATTCCAGGTCTTGCCTATTGTGAACAACATCAGAATGAACACGTGACCACAGGTATTGCTTGATATGTTGACTTTGTTTCCTTTGGCCATGTGCCCATTGGTGAGATAGGTGAATCATATGGTAGTTCTACCTTTGGATTTTAAGGACTCTTCTTATTTTTTTAAAATGATTATGCAATAATTCACATTACCATCTTTCTCTTCCTTGCTAGTAACTGTTAATTTTTATCTTTCTGTTCATAGCCATTCTAATGGGGATGTCTTGCCTTTGTTTTGCTTTGCATTTCCCTGATGATTAATGATTCTGAGTATTTTTCATATACTTGTTGGGCCTCTGTATTTCCTCTTTCTCTCCCTCTCTTCTCCTTCTTCTTCTTCTCCTTCTCCTTCTCCTTTCTTCTTCACAAGGTCTCACTTTGTAGTTCAGGCTGAACCTGAGCTCACTATGTGGTCCAGGCTAGCCTTGAACTCACAGCAATCCTCCTGGCTCTGCCTCCCAAGTGCTAGGATTACAGGCATGAGACACCATGCACAGAACTGTGGTATGTGGTTACTGGGAATCAAACTCGGGTCCTTGTGCTTGCCAGGCAGAAGCCAGAACCACTGAGCTAAAAATCCCTGGCACTGTATATCTTCTTTTGAGAAAGCCCTGTCTGGATCATTCTTTAATCAATTTTTTTCTATTGATTTGAGTTTCTTATATTTCTAGATATGAATCCTTTGTCAGATGAAAATATTTTTGCCATTTCTGTAGGTTATCTCTTCACTCCACTGATTAGTTTCTTTATTCTTTTTTTTTTTTTTTTGGAGACAGGGTCTCACTTTGTAGTTCAGGCTAGCCCTGAGCTCACTATGGTGCCCAGGCAAGCCGCCGCGAACTCAGCAATCCTCCTGTCTCTGCCTCCCGAGTGCTGGGATTATAGGCGTGAGCCACCACTCAGGCATTGTGGTATGCGGCGTTGATTGTTGGTGGGCGTGTCTCCACGCCCAGCATTTTATGTGGTAACCGGGGATCAAACTCAGGTCCTTGCGCTTGCGAGGCAGGCGCCGGAACCACTGAGCTAACCCTCCGGCCCTAGTTTCTTTATTCTTATGCTCATTTTCATCCAAGGTGTGTATTTTAATTGAGCCACTGAAACATAATCTTTTTTGTTGTTGCAGTACTGTGTACAGTACTGTGTACTGCAGTACTGTTTTTTTTGTTGTTGTTGCAGTACTGCACACTCAGGACCTTGCATTTGCCAGGCAGGTGGCAGCACCACTGACCTACATCCCTGGAACTCTGACAGATCATCTTAGAATTAAAATGTATCTTTATCATTTCCTTTGGGGTTTTTTGTTTGGTTTCTTTTGGGGGGGGGGTTGTTGTTGTTGCTGCTGTTGTTTTGTTTTTTTTGAGACAGGTTCTCACTTTGTAGTTCAGGCTGGCCTAAAACTCACTGTGTAGCCCAGGCTGGCATCAAACTCATGACAATCTTCCTGCCTCAACTTCCCGAGTGCTGCGATTACAGACACACACCACCACACCTGGTACCTTTATAATTTCTTAATCCTATCAGAATGTGTCTATGAGCCATCAAAAGTATTAATTTAATCATGTACATTACTAACCTATACAATAAATTCAATGAAAACATTTTTATCTTTTCCAAAAGGAAAAACTCCTCATTACTTTGTCTAGTATGTAAACAAAAAAGAAATCCTTTCCTACAGAAGGCATATATAATTTAAAAATCATCCAGGATTCCCTTCAATGGAAATTATTATCATTAACCTTTTTACAAACAGTCTTTTAAACTTCTTCCTAAGTATTTCTACATAGGAACTTTTTAAAAATTAAGTATGTTATTCATAGTCTGTAACTTAAACCATTAATACCTGCATGTCAGTAATCTTTTATAACACAATTTTTACTAGCTATAAAATACTCCATTTCATAGACATGCTATGTTTTAATCAACTTACTGATATATGTTTCAGATTATTTCTAATAATTTCACTACTATTCACAAATATAATGAGAAAATTAAGTATTAGTGCTTTATACTTTTTCTACAATAAACCTGAAAATACAGGTTAAATAGATGATTTTCTAGGAATACATGAATTAGAATCAGACTAGCATTGATATCAAACATAATAAATGTAATAGAAAAAGAAAATAGAAGGATTTAGCTCAATGGTCTGGCACCTCCCTTGCAAGGATAAAGTCCCAAGTCCAGTACTAAAAAAAAGGAGAAGAAAAATAAAATAGATCAATCTCCTGATTTTCAGCAGAGAATTCTAAGGGAAATTTGACTTTTTTTTGTTGTTGTTGAGACAGGGTCTCACTGTGTAGTTCAGGCTGGCTTTGAGCTTATTATTTAGTCCAGACAAACCTCAAACTCAGCAATCCTCCTGCCTCTGCCTCCCAAGTATTGGGATTACAGGTGTGAGCCACCAGGCCCAGCATTGTGGTGTGCAGTACTGATTGCTGGTGGATGTGAGTAACCATGCCTGGTACTGTTGTACATGGTTACTGGAACTGAATCAGGGTCCTTGTGCTTGCTAGGCAGGCACCAGAACCACTGAGCTAAATCTCCAGCCCGACAAATATATCCTATATTAAAAGAGTAACACATCAAATATCCAGACTAATTCACCTTAGGATTTAATACTAATATTTATCATGAAATCTAACAATGTAACCTACAACATTACTGTTTAAAAAGAGGAAAAACACATACATAATCATTTTCATGAATGCCTAAAAGACATGAAACAGGTTATGCATTCCTTATTTTTAGAAATCTTCATAAAGGGGAGTGAATCAATGCTTCTTTGTGGTGTGACAGCTAGAGATAAGGACAAAGCAAAACAAAGCAAAAAAGAAGGAAAAGGCCAAAAGCCAACCTCACAAAAACAGAAGCAGTAAGCTGGAATCATTACAAACACTGACACTAAAACAGCTAGACTCAAATCTTGTATAACTTTCAACAAATTCCTTAACTTCTCCATGCCTTTATAGAGAAGTTTTTATATTTGTAAAGTACAATAATAATACCCATTTCTAGGAATATTATATGGATTGAACAAGTCAATTATATAGACAGTGCTTAGAACATACTTGATACACAGAACTATGTAAATACATAACATCAAAAAGGCAAGATCATGGATATTGAAACACCAAAGCAATTTACATGAAAGTCAGAAATAAGAAAAGAACATGCAAAGTCAATACTACCGTTGAAGTTTTCATTGTGAAAGCACTAGCCAAGTGACCCATTAAGAGAAAACATAACTTAGAAATATAGAAAAGTCAAAGATGGAATTATGATTTTCAAGTGATAAGATAATGTTCCTGCAAATACTAACAGAAGCAACTGAGAACCTATGGAAAACAGAGATTTACTGGAGCAGATACTATCTCAAGGTACAGTTTAGATAAGCATGAAAACATTCTCAAGGTGACATAAGTGGGAGCCTCAAACTTCGGAAAACTCACCTTGGCAATGGAATCTTGGCGACTCCCATGTGCCCGAGGGAGTGCAGATTGCCACAGCGTCTTCCAGGACGCTGAAAAATCCTTTCCTGCAACCGTAACGGACCCGGCTGCCCAGCCTCAAGCTGTAATTTCCTATAATGTAGCCACCTGGGACCTCTGGCGGGGGGCCGCAGTCTATTTCTGAAAACCAATACATGTCAAATGTATTAGTATGTGGACATAAATTTTCAAAATTCACAATCTTTCTCCACCTCCCCACTCTTCACATCCACATCCCAGGCACTATTTGAACTACGTTTGTTCATTTCCACCTGACTTCTATGTATATTTCCAAGGATGGTATTTTTTGTTTTGTTTTTTGAGACAGGGTCTTATTTTGTAGCATTTGGGTTTTTTCCAAGATTGAACTATCACAAACAGCTGCTATCAACACGGGTGGACATATGTCACTATGATATGATTCTTTTCATTCTTTTGTGTATATTCCTAGCAGGGCAATAGCAGGGTCAAATGGACCTCTATTCCTAGGTTTTTTAGGAATCTCCACACTGACTTCTAAAGAGGTTATATACCTCTTTAGAGGTACCGGTCTACATTCCCACCACCAGTGGAGAAGTCTTCCTTTTTCTCTGCAGCCTTGCCAGCATTTGTTGCTAGGTAATTTTGAGATAGCAGCCACTCTTTGTGGAGTGAAATGAAATCTTAGTGTTGTTTTCATTTGCATCTCTCTAATGACCAGTGATGTTGAACATTTCTTCATATGCTTCTCAGCAGCTTTTACTTCTTCCTCTGAAAAGTGTCTGTTCATTTCAGCTGCGCATTTGAATTGGATCTTTAAATTTGTGGGGACTGTTTTTTTAAGCTTTTTATATATTCTAAATAGTAGGCCTCTGTCTGAGAGACAGCTGGTAAAGATTCTTTCCCAATTTGTTGGTTGTCTTTTTGCTCTGCTGGTGGTTTCCTTTGCTGTGCAGAGAAGCTCTTTAATAAAAAGAGAGCCCATTTGTTGATTTTTTCTGCTAGATCTCATACTATAGAGGTTTTGTTCATAAAGTCTTTCCCTAAGCCAATGTCTCTAAGAGTTTTACCTAACCTGTTTTGTAGCAGGTTTAGTGTTTCTGTTTTAATATTTAACAAATCCAGATACACTAAGCTTCCTCATCTTTGACAAAAGAGCCAAATATCCTTAATGGTGGAAAGACAGCCTCTTTAACAAACGGTGCTGGAAAAACTAAGCTTTAACCTCCCAAAGACTAAAGCTAGACCTATCTCTTTCACCATATACAAAACTTAAATCAAAGTGGATTAGAGACTTAATTGTTAAAACAAAATTCCAAAATACTTTAAAATACACAAACATTTATAATTCAGGGTCACTCTTGAGATGCTGGGGCTTTATCACAAGACCTGTGTTTACATCTAACATAATAGTTAATATCAAAATATCTATTAAGCCAGGCATGGTAATGTATGTCTCAGGAGGCTGAGGAAGGAGGATTACCCAAATTTGAGGCTAGCCTGGGCTACATAATGAGTCCAAGTCCAGGCTGAATTACACAGCAAAACCCTATCTCAAAAACAAAACAAAACAAAACCTCTCAAAATATCTATTAACTATCAGGCATGTTGAGGCATGTTGAGCACAATTATAATCTCAGCACTCTAGGAGGCTCAGGCAAGAGGACCACAAGTTCTGGCCCAACCCCGGTAACTTAGCAGCTTAGCAAGACCTTCTCTAAAACAGAAATAAATCATTTTTTAAAAGGGCTGAGGATGGGCCGGAGAGTTAGCTCAGTGGTTCCAGTGCCTGCCTAGCAAGCGCAAGGTCCTGAGTTCGATCTCCAGTAACCACATACAGTGCTGGCATGGTGACTCACGCTCACCAGCAATCAATACCACACACCACAGTGCCGGGCATGGTGGCTCATGCCTGTCATCCCAGTGCTCAGGAGGCAGAGACAGGAGGACTGCTGAGTTTGAGGCTTGCCTGAGCTACCTAATGAGCTCAGGGCCAGCCTGAACTACAAAGTGAGACCCTGTCTCAAAAAAAAAAAAAAAAGCTGAGGATGTAGATTGGATTCAACCCCCAATAAAGAAAAAAATTAATTACTAAAATACTTAATATATACTAACTATAGCTTTTTTCATGTCACACCATTAATCTTGATTAGGTTGTACAAATATAAAAAAGAACAAGTATTCTATATCCACACACACCTTAAACACCAGAGTGCAAAAAAAGTGACATGAAATCCACAGAATTCAGCCTGGGATGGGGCATTCACTCACAGGCAGATGCCCACCTGTGCATGCATGGCATCTCTGGTGGGGGAGAGGCGCACAGGCTCATTCAGTAGCCCCTACAGTAGCACTGGAAGCTCCCACAAGTTGATGTACTGACCTCCAGCCTGCATAGGCCAGAAACTTCACACTCATCTATGTCTTAAGACTCACCCCAAATACAGGGAAAGGAAAGAGGAAGAGAAAGAAAAGAAAGAGGCACCATTATGACAGCCATCTTTCTCACATCATCTACCCACCCTTATATCTGGACATTTGTTTGCCACTGTATGAAGCATTTTATTTCATTCCCTAAAGGTTCTTTTCATCTACCCTTTACACAATAGGCACAGAAAACATAAGAGGTGACCAGTAAATACCTATCAGTATGTCTTGGGAATTAGCAAAAGTCAACAACCTTCCAAATTCCCTGACACCCAACAAAAAGAACCATACATTTAAAAATATCTGATTACTGTAAAGTAAAGATGGTCCCAACCTCATACTAAAAGAGCTAAAATGGCCAGGCATAGTGACACATGCCTATAATTCCAGCATTCAGGGGGCTGAAAGAGGATGATTGCCAAGGGTTCAAGATCAGCCTGGACTACATAGTGAGACCCTGTCTCGTAAAACAAAAATAACATCTAAAATGGAGCTCCAAGTGTAAAACAGTTTACACTAGTGTGAAAAATGTGAGTGAATGACAAATGGATTTCCAGCTCAAGTGCATTCAATGGTATGTCAAATCATGAGGGAGGAGGGAAGGGGTTTAGTAATATTACCAAGATTAGAAGGGTGTCAAATAGCCCTCTAGAATGACAAGGCACACCCCTTGAGACTTTTCCTCTTGACTAAAGACTCCCAGACATAGCAAGTACAGAGATTAAAAGCTCTGACTTACACAGCAAGTCAGAGACTGGAGAAGAAACCACTCAGCCAGTGAGCAAGTTTGTGCCCAGAAGCAAGTGTGCAGAACATTTTGTGGGTGATAGACTGTAAAGATGGCGGCCTACAATTCTCCCTTCCCTTTCTTACACACTAGTTCTCAAGAAAAAAACCTGATTGGACCCTTAGCAATAAAAAGAAAAAGTGTGTGTGTGTGTGTGTGTGTGTGTGTGTGTGTGTGTGTGTGTGTGTGAAATCCATTCCTCTCCTCCCTCTTAGGCTGGTCTTGAGACGCTCTGGCCAACAGAACACAACAGAAGTGACACCAGGCCTGTTGAGCCTCACCTTTAAGGTGAGGGCAACTTCCTCCTTCACATTGTTGAAAATGAGTGGCCATGACATCAGGAGTTGCAAGGTGATGGGCCGGAGATTTAGCTCAGTGGTTCCAGTGCCTGCCTTGCAAGCGCAAAGTCCTGAGTTTGATTCCCAGTAACCACATACAGTGCTGGGCGTGGAGACTCACGCCCACCAGCAATCAATACCACATACCACAGTGCCAGGCGTGGTGGCTCACACCTGTAATCCCAGCACTTGGGAGGCAGAGGCAGGAGGATTGCTGAGTTCCAGGCTTGCCTGGGCTACATAGTGAGCTCAGGGCCAGACTGAACTACAAAGTGAGACCCTGTCTCAAAAAAAAAAAGAGTTGCAGGGTGCTACACTTGAGAGAAAGGTCACTCAGGAGGACCCTAAAGATGAGACACCGTGTGCACAGAAAGGCCATACAAGCGTGAACAAAAATACCCTGGGCCCAGTCAGTATTAAGACTCAAGAGACAGGAGAGACCTCCTTCCATCTGCAGATCCCACTACCAGCCAAGTGGGTCCACACAAGTGACCCAGTCCAAGCAAAAGGGACACAGCCACCCAGCAGTCCAGCCATGGGATAGTGAAAGGCAGTAAGTCATTGTTTTCAGCCACTGTATTTGGGAGTGATGATTAGAGCAATTCAAGACACCCTTGATATACGAAGTGATACACAAGTCCAATTATGTGAGATTAAGAGCTAACACACGAGTTTAAAAGAATAAAATAAAAGACTTCTGCAAAAACAATGAAATCAGCCAGGTGTGACGGCCCACACTTCTAATACCAGCACTCAGGAGGCTGAGGCAGAAGGATTGCCAAAACTTTATGGTCAGCTTCATCTCAGTAGAGTTCAAGGCTATTCTGAACTATATAGTGAAACCCGTCTCATAGAACAAGCACACAAATGAAATCTTAGAAATTATAAACAAAATAGGAATGCAAAAAATACTTTCATAGAGCATTAAATAATAGGTTAGTCACTGTTGAAAAAATAACTTGAAGAATTCTCCAAAAACAAACTGAAGAGAAACATGTGATAGAAATAATGGAACAAAAATAAAATGTTATGAAGCTGGATCCAAAATATCCAATATCCATTTAGGAGGAATTGCAGAAGAGAAGGGAATATGCATACAAACATTAACTTCAGAAGAGAGGAAAATACCCCTGAGTTTATACATGCAAATGCAAACAGACTCTTCAAGTGACAGGTGTGCACGCTGCTACCAGCCCTTCTCCTGAAGATAGTACAGGGCCTGGGGTGCAAAATGAAGCTCCAGCCTGACCAGCAGAGCTTGAAAATAGTGCTGACCCTGCCTTCTCCTGCTGCCTCTCTCTGGAGCTTCCTCACCCACCTCTAGGTGCCAGGGTCCCTTAGGCCCACCCTTACTTTTTCCTGCCCATGTATAAGGATCCTATCTAACCTTCTCCCTACCCTGGGTAGACAGGGCCAAGATGCCACCACTAGGGAGGACAGTCTGATAGACATATCTGAGCTGCTTAAAAACCTCAGCCTAACACAAAAGTCACATATTGCCCGATCTCACTCACAGGAATTCTCCAGAACAGGCAAATCCACAGGGACAGAAAATGGATTCACAGTGCCTGGGTCAGTGGGAGCGAGTTTGGGGGAGTCGATAGGTATGGGGTTTCTCTGGGGGAGATGAAAATTTTCTAAACTCAGTAATGGTATTTGTAGAATTCCGTGAATATACTAACCACCACTGAATTGTGTACTTCATGTGTTATATTTTAAAGGTATGTGAATTATATCTTGGTGAAGCTTATTTTTTTAAGGCAGGGGGTAGAGAGGCTGGAAGCATAGCACACTGTTTGCCTGGCATGCATGAAGCCATGGATACCAGACCCAGCACCACAAAAATAAATACATCCATACACATAAATTTTTAAAAGAAAAATGGGAGCCATTCTGAATTCCATGGAATAAAAGATATAAGCACACTAAGAAAAAAGAATGGTAACCTATGGGAAAGAGACCTGATCTGACCCAGGACTTCTTGTCTGAAATTCTAAATGCTACACAGAAATGGAGTAATATTTAAAGAGTTCTAAGGAAAGGGAAACAAAACATCATGCTTTATTTAAGCCAAGAAATGACATTTTACAGTATGAATGATCTCAGAAATTCCATTGCTGACATTTCTGTTCTGAAAAAAAAAATGGGGGGGTACTTCAGCCAGTGAAATATACCAGAATAAATGTTAAGATAGAAGGAGCAGGCATGGTGGTACCCGCCTGTAATCTCATCACTCCTGAAGACTGAGGCAGGAGGATCACAAGTTCAAGCTCAGCCTTAGCAACTCAGCAAGACCTTGTCCCAGCATGAAACATAGGTTGGGGATGTAGCTCAGTGCAAAGAACCTGGGTTCAACCCCAGCACCTCAGAGAAGAAAGAAAAGAAGTAGGGGTACAGCACACTGGAAAAGTGAATGCACTGCATGCGTGGGCCTGAGGTTTGCTTCCCTGAACTGTAAAAGGGGGGGGGGGTTGGACATTTTGAGTGAGGAGAAATGAAACTAATAAATAGGTAAACAATTGTTGGTAATATAATCATTCAATTTTCAGTGGTTATTACAATGTCTTAAGACATAAACAGGGCACAAGAGACTTAATATCTGGTACAAAGTTTTGTGATGATTTTTATCACTGCGTAGCCTATTCTGTTCCTAAGTTTGACTCACTTAGCAAGCTCAGCAAGATGTTTTTATTCAGCCCAAGGATGTAGCTCAGAAGCACCACACCTGCCTGGCAAGCACAGATCCTAAATTCAACCCCTGGTACTGATACAAAAAACTAACTTTTTAAAATTCAGTTAAGAGCCAGGCGTGGTGGCTCACGCCTGTCATTGCAGCACTCAGGAGGCAGAGACAGGCGGATTGCTGAGTTCAAGGCTTGCCTGGGCTACATAGTGAGTGCAGGGCCAGCCTGAACTACAAAGCGAGACCCTGTCTCAAAAAAAAAAAAAAAATCAGTTAAGAAAACATCATTGCTCTAGCTCCTCTGTCCTCTGTAAATTTAATAAAAAAGTTCTATACAACTTTAGTCAACATTATTCAACAGAGTAGGGCTTGTGCTATCTATCCATCTGCACCAGACATATCAGAAATGCAGAGTGGGAATAGATGGAGGATTTCTCCAGGGATCTCTAAAAATAGACAGTATAAGTGCTTTTGAGGAAAGCATGGCTAAGCGCAATGAGAGGAGAAAGACTCAGAACTTCTAGGCGCTGGCCAGCTCTGCAGTAGGGGAGACCACAGCCATGAATCAGTTTCCCTCAGACAGTTACTGCCATGACGGCTTTGACAAGTTGTCGTCTTCTACACGAAAGGTCTCCGTATGTGGCTGAGGTCTGAGGAGTAGCCACGGGGTTTGCTCAATTCGATTTCAACACTTCAAGACAGAAGCAACCATTTTCTAAAACCTCCTACCTTCATAAATTTGTGTGCCCTGTATGGTATTTTATACAAGTGAGATATTCATTGTGTACATTAATTATTTTTATTAATATGTTTATAGTACGTGATGATTATATTCCTTATGAAAAGTTGGTACATGTACATAACATGGCTTAATTCTTTTTATTCCCCCTTTTTCTTGCCTCCTTCCACCCTTCCTGTGCCTTCTGGTGCCCTTTCCTTTGGCAAAAGATCTATCTCCCTTTTTCCTGTTACCTAGCTTTTATTTCACTCTTTATATCTTGGGTTTCTCATATAAGAGAAGCAATGCAATATTTTTTTTTTTTTGAGACAGGGTCTCGCTTTGTAGTTCAGGCTGGCTCTGAGCTCACTATGTAGACCAGGCAAGCCTCGAACTTAGCAATCCTCCTGTCTCTGCCTCCCGAGTGCTGGCATTACAGGCACGAGCCACCACACTCAGCACTGTGGTGTGTGGTATTGATTGCTGGTGGGCGTGAGTCACCATGCCCAACATTGTATGTGATTACCGGGAATCAAACTCAGGACCTTGCGCTTGTAAGACAGGCGCCAGAACCACTGAGCTAAATCTCCGGCCCAGCAATGCAATATTTAAGTTTGTGTGTCTGATTTATTTCATTTAACACTATGTACATTTTCAGTACAACTTCTTTCACTCAATAGGATATTTCCAAGATTCCACTAGGTTACATGTACATTGATAGGTAGTTTTGCTTTGGTTTGCTTTAATTTGGGCTTTTTTTTGTTTTGTTTTTGCTGAGTAGTGCAAAAGTACTGCCGTTTGTGTATTCATCCTTCTGTTGATAGATATTTGAGCTGTTTCCAGTTTGGACTATTACAAATATCTCAATATAAGTCTTCAACCATTATCTGTGGAAAAGTTTTATTTCTGTTGGATTTTTTTTTTTTTTTTTTGAGACAGGGTCTCGCTTTGTAGTTCAGGCTGGCTCTGAGCTCACTATGTAGCCCAGGCAAGTCTTGAACTCAGCAATCCTCTTGCCTCTGCCTCCTGAGTGCTGGGATTACCGGCGTGAGCCACCACGCCTGGCTCTCTTGGATTTTTAAAATATATGCATTTTTAGATCATGGGATTGAACCCAGGGCCTTCACACTGAAATCCATCCCCAGCCTTTTTACTGGTTGACACAGGGTCTCATTAAGTCACTAAATTCCCCACTTGCCATCTTCTGCCGCAGCCCTGCCTCATCCTCCCAGACTGCTCGGATTAGGCAAATGCCACAGGTCCAACTGAAATTCTTTTTATTGAAATGAAAGGATGATCATGTGTTATAAGTAAATTTCCCAACCTTATTTTCTATGATATGGAAAGAAGAATATCACATTGTAGAAGTGAAGCGTCACACTGCAGAAAAACAAACATGTTACTAACAATATGTGTTATTAATCTACAATTATGATTATAGTACATGTGCATAGAGATATCTCAATAGTAACTTATCAGAAAGAACTGTTGTGTATGGGCTTTTTTTTCTTTTTTTTTTTTAATAAGTGGAAAAAAAGCTATAGTCCTTTGTATGAGGGACTTTTCCCTGACCCCTTTGGAAAGAGTAATTATGAGTCATTACGATCAGGCCTAAATGGCCTGCTCAGATCTGCTCTAAGCCAGATCTCCATTCTTCCTCATACATAACTTCTGTTAACGTAGTAGCTAAATAAATGGAGAGACTAAGTCTGGAGAAATGCACTGGTTTTCGTAAAGCCTGACTCAAAGGTCTAGTTAGTAAATATTTTCACATTTTTGCCGGTACTAATAGTCTGCTTGGAACAAACTTTTTTGGGTGGTGGTGGTGGTGGTGCTGGTGAAGACTGAACCCAGAGAGCCTCTCTCCCCCCTAGCCAGGATCCTGTTAAATTGTTCAACCTTGGGATCCTCCGACCTCCCCAGCATGTGGGGATTACGGGCAGGAAAACTATCCATACATAGTTCAAAGATAAAAATCTGAATCCAGTTCCTGCCCTAATTACTCCTCCCAAAACTGTATTAGTGGAGTTTTCTGGGTGGGAAAAATCCTTTGTAGGTATTTCACAACACTCAGGAGGACCTTGAGAAAGAACCTGGGAGCCCTTGCTGGGCCTGCAGAGTCAAGTGCGGGGGAGGGGAGGCTAACCTGCTCACTCCCCAAGAAGGACAATGGCAGCTCCGTCAAGGCCTCTGGCATTTGGGGGATGGAGTCTGGGTTTACCCCCCTCAGATGGAGCACGAGGAGGAGCTCGATGCCCTCACGCCAGAGTGTGAGACCTGAGCAGGAGCCAGGGAGGCTGTGTGGGGAGGATGGCAAGGAGCCCTTGGTTATGAGAGAAGCTCTGGACAGCAGCAGGCCGCACCCTCCTGGTGAGCTTTTCCTTGGATTTGTCTTTCCTGCTTCTTTCTTTTTCTCAGGGCAGAAAAAAAGGCTTCATTCAGAATAAACCCCAGCTAAACCAAAGGATTATGGTTAGGGGGTGAGATGTCCATTGAAGATCCCCTTGGGAGAAACTCAGCACAGCTACAACTGGCTGGGAAGTGTCCCTCCACCCCACCCCGCCACGCCAAGCACAAGTATTCTCAGTGGAAGACACGTCTGCAACACCGCAGGCTGCCTGTGAGACCACAGTTGAGCAGAGAGCCGCCAGGCAGGGCTCATGCGGAAAGCAAGGAGCCTGCTCTGGAGAGAAGGCAATGCACCCCGTGGGCTCAGTGGGGTGAGGCGCTCCCTCTAGGAATGGCGCCCACAGGACACAGGCTGTGGGCAGGAGGCCCTGGGACTGATGGATGGCAAAGCATGGCCTCCCCGGGGCCTCTTTCTGCACCAAATGAATTGACAAAAAAGAAGACTTCTGCCACCTGGTCAGTCAGAGAATTCAAAGGAACAGAGAAGAAACTGAGATTAATTTTGGCCAACTCTAGGAGGGCCGCGCCTA
>PVIC010047406.1:0-13884 GCA_004025085.1 Thryonomys swinderianus | reverse complement strand
GTTGATGGACATTTGGGTTGTTTCCAAGATTGAGCTATCACGAACTGAGCTGCTATGAACAAGGGTGTACATCTGTCTTTCCAATGTGAGTTTTTAAATTCTTTTGGGTATATTCCTAGCAGGGGTATAGCAGGGTCAAATGGGACCCGTAGTCCTAGTTTTCTGGGAAATCTCCACACAGATCTCCACAATGGTTGCACAAGTCTGCAATCCCACCAACAGTGTAGAAGGGTTCCTTTCTCCCCACAGCCACGCCAGCATTTATCGTTGGTTGACTTTGTGATCGCAGCCATTCTTTGTGGAGTGAGGTGGAGTGTCATGGATTTTAAAATGTATGATCTTTGATCACACTTCTGAAAGAGTGGTGTGGCCTTATTTTAAAAATGCTTTTCATTGAAGAAATAACACTGCTGTCATCGACCGTGAATGATTATTACTTTAAAAGCAGCTCCAGAGTCTGTGGGATGATATCAACTGTTCCTTCTAAAAAGAAATTTAGAGGAGAAAAAGTATTGCACCAATTTTTTTAGAGAAGATAATACAACTGTTAAAAAACTGACTTTCAGGGCCGGAGGGTTAGCTCAGTGGTTCCGGCGCCTGCCTAGCAAGCGCAAGGATCTGAGTTCGATCCCCAGTAACCACATATAATGCTGGGCGTGGAGACATGCCCAACAACAATCAACACCGCATACCACAATGCCGGACGTGGTGGCTCAACGCCTGTAATCCCAGCACTTGGGAGGCAGCGACAGGAGGATTGCTGAGTTCGCGGCGGCTTGCCTGGGCACCATAGTGAGCTCAGGGCCAGCCTGAACTACAAAGCGAGACCCTGTCTCAAAAAGCAAAAAAACAAAACAAAACAAAACAAAACTGACTTTTAGTCACTTCTCATGACCATTATGTTATTCTTATATCTCTTTTTACTCCTGAACTCTTACGAAGTATGGTGACTTGGTGCATGATAACACAGAACGCTTTTAATTACTGAAATGTTTGTTTGTTTATTTTTGGTCATACAAGAGATCAGACTCAGGCCCTTGTGCTTGCAAGGTGGCTATGGTAACACTGAGCTAAATCCGCAGCCCTGAAATGTTTTAGATATATTACTTACGAGTTTATTTGGTCCTCCCTATTTAGTACAGTTTATTTGGCACCACTGCCAGTAGCAGGGTTATTTAGCAAACTCTATTTTAAAGACCATGTTCCAGGAAAAAGATATATGCTAGAAAAAATGAAGACTGCTCATAGTACTACACAGAATACTAGATAGCTATCACTTATAAAGCATACTACCTTTTCCCATTATTGAGTTTATTGGTACATTTTGTGTTTACATTATGATCACATTCAGTATTGAGAATTTGTTTCTATACATGATGTGTCTTGATTCTCATTTTTCTCATTCCCATGTCCCCTACAATCCCTTTCCCCCATATACATAAACTTTGTTTCTGTTTTTTGTTTAACCATCAAATTTTTCTTTCCCCTGCCCCCCTCCTGAGCTCCCCTTTCCCTTTGAGCATTTTCTTCCTATTTCACAATACCTGTCATACATTCTGGACCTCATTTACACCTTCAGTTTCTCATACTGGAGAAATAATAAGATATTTATACATCTGTATCCTATTTATTTCACTTATGAGTGTGGCTTCCAGGTGCATCCATTTCGGTATAAATATCTAACTTATTCTTTGTAGCTGAGTAATACTCCACTGTTAAAAAACCACATCTCCTTTGTCCGGGCTCTAATGATGGGCAGGTGCAACCACTATGGAAATCAGTGTGGAGATTCCACAAAAGATTAGATTTAGAAGTCCCACTTGACCTACTATTTCCCTGCTGGATATATACATAAAAGGAATTAAAATCATCATACCACAGAGAGAGATGTGTATCTATGTTTATAGCAGCTCACTCTGTAATAGCTAAATCTTGGAAATAGCCCAAGCCTACTACTTTGGATTCAGTGCATCTTTTCCTCTTTGTTTTGGTCTCCTAAATTCAGAGTAGAATCTATCACTTATTCATCCTAGTACATAATACTACATGGTATGATAAAAGCAATAAAGTGTTTACATTTTTTAAAATTACAATAAAAAACATTCCCAAGGTGCCTTGAATTCCCTTCAGAATACTTTCCCTCAATTAGAATACACTGATCCTATCATTCTTGCTATTTTCTGAAGCAGTTCTAGAAATCCTCTTTAATGAGTATCTTCAGTTGCACTGTTTTGGTTGCTTTCAGGAACTGAATCGGTTGAAAACATTTACCTTTCATGGTCCTTTTGACTTTGAGGATGAACCAGAAATCACATGCTGCCACATCTGGTGGATAAGGACACAGTGTGATGTTTAGAGTGGCACTTGGGGGCCAGAGATTTAGCTCAGTGGTTCCGGCGCCTGCCTCGCAAGCGCAAGGCCCTGAGTTTGATCCCGGTAAACACATACAATGCTGGGCGTGATGACTCACGCCCACCAGCAAGCAATACCACATACCACAGTGCCAGGCGTGGTGGCTCACGCCTGTAATCCCAGCACTTGGGAGGCAGAGACAGGAGGATTGCTGAGTTCGTGGCGGCTTGCCTGGGCTACAGAGTGAGCTCAGGGCCAGCCTGAACTACAAAGCGAGACCCTGTCTCAAAAATAAATAAATAAATAAATAAATAGATAATAGAGTGGCACTTGGTCACAGCATTGATTATATTTTTAATCATACCTGGTAAAAACACAAAAGAAAACTTCAGAACTTCTTCAGAAAATGGCAAGAATGGTGAGGTATGTGTGTTGGAAACAAGGAGGAATATTTTGGGGGAGATGATAACTAATAAATTTTTAGAATTTTAATATCACTATATTTTTATTACACCTTGTATCTGTTATATACTAGTTACAAAAATAATAAAGGGAAAGGGGGTAGGGCAAAGTAAAGGAAAAAAATTTGATGGTAAGAATAAAAAATGGAAACAGTGTATGAATATAAGGCGGTGGGGGTGGTAGGGAGGACAGAGGAATGGGAAAGAATGCGATTCAAGATATATACAGGTACAAATTTATAATGTTCAGTGTGACTGTAGTGTATACCTAAAATGTATCAATATGCTCAGTAAATTAAAAAATGAATATTTCAGTTGATTGAATTGAATTGTAGAATCAAACACATATTTTATAAATGTTCAAGCACCAATATATATATTTTACATACAAGGTGGCATGGTACCACTTGAGCTAAACCTCCAGCCCCTATATATTTTGTATACAGGCTCTGGGCCATGAAACTACCTAGCTGATTTTTATTTTTTAAGTAGAATAATACAGTTACTTAGACCCAGACAACATCCAGCACATTCAGGGTGGTATGGCTGTAGACATTACTTGGAATCAGAGAATCAGGAATAGAGGTTACTTTTCAAAGTATTGAACTATACGTGAAAGTTAAACTTTTTTTGAGGACAACCATACTTTGGACATGCTTGTCTGTAGAAATTTGTTTGATGCCAGTTCAGTATATAAAGAAAATAATTTCTCCCATATATATGATAATATTTATTTTGAGGATATGGTGGTTAGATAAATTTACTGTTTATGGTACAGGCAAGATATATGCCCATTCTTTTTCTTAATAGGTCTTGGGCAAGATTGTAAGGAAATATTACATAGTCTGAAGTGAGAACAGGTCTTGGTAACCAGAGTAATAGTTCAGTGTCATTCAGGATTCAGCTTTGTCCCTTATCTCATATCGCTGGCACTTCCTGAAAAACAGAAGTATGAGAAGAAGGTCAGATGACCACCATCAGCTTGAAGCTTTTGGCTGCACTGGCATGGCAGGTGGGGGCATCATTTATACTAAGTTCCAAAGTAGTTTTTTAAGTATGTCCCCATCTGTGCAAGATTACCTTTAGCTTAGACCCAACCTTGGCCCTGTCATTTGGACTACTGTAGTAGGATTGGTTTTATACAAACATGGCAGAGACCTCAGCAATTCTGAACAGAGAAACGTCACATGAACTTGGCATTTGTAGAGGATAGCAGTGGACATTTGGGTCAGCTTACTCAGATGATTATACATTCCATTTGAATACTGGAAGTCTCTCTCTCTTTTTTTTTTTTTTTTTTTTTTTTGAGACAGGGTCTCACTTTGTAGTTCAGGCTGGCCACAAACTCACTGTGTAGCCCAGGCTAGCTTTGAACTCACAGCAGTCCTCTTGTCTGTGCCTCCTGAGTGCTGGAGTTTCAGGCATGAGCCACCATACCCAGCATTCTGATATGTGGTACCAGAGATCGAACTTGGGACCTTGCACTTGCCAGGCAGATGCCAGAACCACTGAGCTAAATCCCTGGTCCTGAACACTATAGTCTTAAGTGGAAGGAATTTAACAGGTATATAGTTTCATATTCCATACTTTTTTTTTGGTTTGTTTTGAGACAGGGTCTCGCTTTGTAGTTCAGCCTAGTCTGAACTTACTGTGTAGCTCAGGCTAGCCTCAAACTTGTAGCAATCCTCCTGCCTCTGGCTTCTAAATGCTGGGATTATAAGCATGAGCCACCATGGCTGGCTCCATACTTCTATTTATTTTAGGTAAAATGTTTTATGTATGAAAAAAAGAATTAGATGAAAACTTCCTGTGAATTGCAAGCTACTTTTCAGATGAGAACAGGTTCAGATGACTGGACAGGTTGTTTTTGAGGCAAATGATGTCCAGTAGCAAGAGAAACAAGATACAAGTATTGATTCTGCTTTTGAACTAGAGTTCACATAGCAAAGAATTCCCTAATGCTATGAAGAATTTTTTCATACTCAACTGCTCCTGTTCCTCAGAGACTGCTGGTTATGTGCAATTCATGTTTTTAATACTGTATTTGAAAATTGGTAGTAATGTTTAATGTCATTAGATTTATCTGAAGGATTGTAGAGTGGGATCATTCTAACATGTACTTGTTTGGACTACTAACTCTGCTGCTCGCTTTTGTACCAAAAGCATTCAATGCTAAATAAGTTGAATGTCTGCTCTCAAAAGTTTATAGCCAAGTAGAGAGAGACTATAAAGAGGTAAAAGTAAAAATGTCATTGGGTCATCAGTATCAGGTAATAGGTAATATAGTAGAAGATGACT
Organism: Thryonomys swinderianus; assembly: GCA_004025085.1. Lineage (NCBI taxonomy): Eukaryota > Metazoa > Chordata > Mammalia > Rodentia > Thryonomyidae > Thryonomys > Thryonomys swinderianus. The sequence continues at coordinate 8,773 of PVIC010047406.1, read as the reverse complement.
AGAGAAAGTGTATTAATTACTTTCCTGTCACTGATTTTTACTTGGACAATAAAACATTGGAGGTGAAACTCAGATTCCCCACCCAGCCAGTCCTTCCTCTCATCTGCCACACCCAGCTGTCCTCATAGCACCGTTTTTCATGTCCACCATTTCCACCTTGTCCATCAGCTATCTGGACCTACTGAGCCCCTGATTCCAGCCCTCACAATCAAATACCCCATGGTCATACTTTAAAGGAGGAGAGGTTTATTTTGGCTTACAGTTACAGAGGGTCTAGTCTGTGGTATGCTCCAAGGCAAAAAATGGCATGGTGGAAGGGTCTAGGAGAGGAAAGTTGCTCAACTTGTAACAGCTGGGAAACAGAGCAGGAAGAGAGAGATACCCTACAAGGGCATACCCCCAGTGATCTACTTCTCCCAATCAGCCCTCACCTCCTGATAGCATGTTCATTTATTAACTCACCAAAGATTAATTTACTGCTGAGTGTAGCACCACTCTGTGATCCAGTCACCCTCCAAAAGCTCCACTTCTGAACACAAGAATGTGTGGGGACCTTTTAGATCTGAATCATGACAGAAGTTCTGCCTTTGATTGTTCAGGAAAGAAGTCAAAGACGGGATCATTTGTGCTAGACCTGAGGGACAGGAGAGAGTCAGGCATGCCAGTACCAGAGAGGACAGCATTCCAGGCAGAAGGACTGGTTGATACAAATCCTCTGTGGCAGGAATCAGTCTCTGTGTCCAAGGAATGTAAGCAGGTTACTATGGTTGGTGCCTGGAGGTTCTACACTTCAGTCAGTTATGTTCTTACAGGAAATTAGAAAAAAATTTAAGGTACAAGAATTATACTTTTTTGGGGGTTTTTTGTTCTTCATGTAAACATTAACCCTTCTTGCTTTAAAATTCTACAGTGATTCAAAATCACTGTGCACTCCCAAGACTACAGGTATAGTGATCATTGTCTTGGTTTTTTATTTTTATTTTTTTCTGAAGCATCACTGTATGCTTAAAATTGTAATCAGGAGCCTAAATTGTATCAGAAATCTTTCAATTAGGCCAAAAGCTGCTGTTGTATTTTATTGTGGCATGAATTATAGTAGGGAACATTTAACATTTTAATCATTTTAGAGAGATAGGGCTAAGTAACTGGTCTATGGTGAGTTCTGAGAAAACCTAGGACATTATGAATATGGTTTTAGGATAGAGGGAGTAGAGAGGGATTGTGATGAATGGGAATGGGAAAGAGAGAAACAGGAGGGAAGCACACAATTTGAGAAGGCAAGCAGAAATCCTGGAAACTGGGCCAGGGATTTAGCTCAGTGGTTTTGGTGTCTGCCTCGCAAGCACAAGGTCCTGAGTTCGATCCCCAGTAACCACATACTAGTGCTGGGAGTGGTGACTCACGCTCACCAGTAGTCAGTACCACACACCACAGTGCAGGGCATAGTGGCTCATGCCTGTAATCCCAGCACTCAGAAGGTAGAGGCAGGAGGATTGCTGTGAGTTCAAGGCTTGCCTGGGCTACATAGGGAGTTCAGGGCCAGTCTGAACTACAAAGTGAGATCCTGTCTCAAAAAAAAAAAAAAAAGCCCCCCCCCCCAAAAAAAATCCTGGAAACTTAAGGGCAAGGTTGCAACAGAACTAAGAGAAAAGTGAAAATGTTGGGGCATTTTTATCTTTTTTTTTTTATAAGCAGGAAAAACAGTAGGTGGTATACAAGATAAAACTTAGGTTCCAGAAAAGTGAGCTTAGGGTGGAAAAGTCATCTACCCAACTATTTGTTTCTCTTGTCTTTGAGTAATGCTCATAAAGGGTCTGGGCACAGCAGATGGGATCTGAATTCTAGTTTGATAGAAGGGGCTCAACTTGGATTGAATACGTTTTAAAAATTACCCTGTTTCAATAAACATTCTTTTACCACAGATGGCTGGCTTGCTCTTGACTCTTGTGACTTCCTAGACTAATATTGATGACTTAACCTATTACTGTTGAGCAGTACGTAAAGATTTCTGAAAAATAATTTTTTCCAAGATGTATCAGATTCTTAGGAAGAGACTTTGTGTGAGGTACAGTGAGGCCATGATTGGTACAGCATGCTTCATTTTGGTTGCTGTATCTTTTTTCCTTTGAGTAGGAAGCTCCTAATCCTTGGCTTATCGTTTATCTCTGCATTATGCCTCTCAGGTGCCTTGACTAGAAGGAAAGTCCTCTCTTTCAAGGGCAAAGCTGACTTCAGTCACCTCCACGTCTCCAGCACCCTGGAGCTGGTGCTCACTTCTGTTTAAATAGTCAGGGTAATCTGGGAGGAGAAAGCCCACAGTTTGTACGCTGCCCAACACTAGCTGCAAGATAGATGTGCTGTGGTCACAGTAAATCGGCTGCACCTGGGCTTTTCCTTCACAGTTTAGGGAGAACAGGACTTAGTTCTTTAGACAGAGTGAGCAGGGAAGTTGGAGCAGACCTTGCCTCCACTCAGGGGCTGCTGTCAGTCTTATGACTGAGGAGGGTTCTTGTTGGTGGGCTTCCCCGGAAGATGCTTAGGTTGGTTATGTTGTGTGGCCCCTTTGGCAGGCCAGGAGCTTCTGTGCAGTGTGCTGACATGTGTGAGGGTAATAAAAGTGACAGGAAGGGGCCGCAGGGCGTAGCCCAAGTCTTGCAGGGAGATTGAAGTTGATTTTAATGTAGCAGGAAGTATTGCAGGACTTTAAGGTCAGTAATCACATGATTTGATAGACATTTCAAACAGCGAGGGGTGGACTTAGTGCCTGTTAAGTCCAGATAGCTGATGGGTAAGGTGGGAAGGGTGGACATGAAAAGCAGCATTGCGCTCATGGATTGAGTGTGGCAGGTGAGAGGAAGGGCTGGCTGCCTGAGTGTTTTGTTTTGTTTTGTTTTGTTTTGTTTTGTTTTGTTTTGTTTTGTTGAGACAGGGTCTTCTTGCATTGTAGTTCAGGCTGGCCCTGAGCTCACTATGTAGCCCAGACAAGCCTCGAACTCAGCAATCCTCCTGCCTCTGCCTCGCGAGTGCTGGGATTAGAGGCATGAGCCACCACGCCTAGCACTGTGGTATGTGGTACTGATTGCTGGTGGGCATGAGTCACCACGCCCAGCATTCTATGTGGTTACTGGGATTGAACTCAGGACCTTGCCCTTGCGAGGCAGGCGCTGGAACCACTGAGCTAAATCTCCGGCCCTGCCTGAGTATTGAATTTGAGCTCAGATGTTTTATTGTGCAAGTAAAATCAGACACTTGGCCACTCCTTTCCTGGAGCTCATTTTAGGGGGGGGGACTAAGAACAGCTGAGAGCCCAGGCGCTCAGTGGGTAGAGATACATCTGAAGTATGAAATCCTTTGACTGGAAATGGGAAAAGACTCAGGGTAGGAACTGACATTAGAGTGATGAGACCCTATTGTATTCTCCCTCCTCTTTGAAGATGGGGCGGGGGGTGGTGTCATTGACAGCACCCAGTTAGGCAGTGTTAGCTTCCCTGCATGGCCCACTCATTAAGGACCCAGATTGTGCAGGATAAATGGCTCTTTGAATCTTGGAAATTATCCCCTAGTAGTTTCTACAGCCTGATACAATTTTAGAACAGTGTTTCCCAAATTTGGCAATACATTATAATTACCTAGAATATTAAAAATATAATCCAGGTCCTAATTAAGATCAGTAAGAAATCTGAGTCAGGAGAAGAGTAACAGAAAAACATACCCGGGGTAGCATTAAAATGTTCCAGTCAGTGTGTAATTAAAGATGAGAATCACTGGGCCAGAGATTTAGCTCAGTGGTTCCAGTGCCTGCCTAGCAAGCACAAGGTCCCTGTTTCAATCCCTGGTAACCACATACCACAATACCAGACATGGTGACTCATGCCCACCTGCGATCAGTACCATACACCACAATGCCAGGCCTGGTGGCTCACGCCTGTAATCCCAGCACTCGGGAGGCAGAGGCAGGAGGATTGCTGTGAGTTCAAGGCTTGCCTGGCTACTAGTGAGCTCAGCCATCCTGAACTTCAAAGCAAGACCCTGTCTCAAAAAAAAGCATGAGAATCACTGACCAGAGAATGGCTGAAGGGCCACCTCATCCTAAGTGGTCTTTGCTTAGGTCTGTGGAATATATGGCTATAAGTAAAGTTGGGGACAGGGTAGCACCTGTAAAGCTGTAACTATGATGATGTGCAGAAAATACAGGAGATGCTCCAGAACTGACACAGGGACTTCTTGTTTTCTCACTGGGTTTTGGAAACACCACAAGTTATCAGCTACTTCATGAGAGCCCCCAAAACATGACGTGTGTAGTCCAGAATATAATTTGTCTTCACAGAAGGGTAGGGGCAGAGTAATCATATTAGTTTTAGAAGGACAGTTGTTTTTATCTTTGTGATTAACATGTTTAAATTGAATTAAAAACCCCTTCGCTGTCAAGAGAATTAACAGGGATTACTCTCCCAAAATGTACAATTTCTTTGAAGTTTCAGAACCAGATTTATTTACATGCAGAGCTACAGAGAATAGTCAAGAGGTCCAATCATAAGACTTTTCTGTTTATGTCAGCTTAACACATATATTCTTAATGCTTATTCTTACATTATTTGTGAAATTTTCCTAGACAGACATTAAAACTAACCTCAATCTTATCTCATTCCTGTTAATTCTTTTTACTCAGAGTGTAACAAAAAGAGTAACATAAAGAGAAAATGCATAGAGCAGCAACTTTACAAATAATAAAATACAAGTCATTTACTGCCTTTTTCTGGAGTAAAATGGCTTAAAACTATCTTAAGGGCAATTTTTGTAGCTTTTGTCATAAAGGTGTGTTTAATTATTTTGTGTGTTACATGTGTACATATGAGAACTTTTACAAAATGATTACCAGGCTATTATTACACTAAATATCAAGTCATTCTCACTGCTATTTAATTTAATTTTCATCAGCATAATAATCTTTAGACTTTTTTTTTTGCAGTAGTGGGGATTGCACCCAGAGAGCCCTGAGTTACTCTCTCAGCCTTTCTATTTGAGTCAGTCTCACTGAATTTCCCAGGCTGCTCTCAGTTTACTATTCTGTCTCGGTCTCCTGAGTATGTGGAATTATAGGCATGTGCCACTATGCCTGGATGCTTTAGACTTTTTTAGACAGGTCTTGCTGCGTAACTCAGGCTGGACCTGAACTCACTATGTGATCCAGGCTGGCCTCTGAGCTGCCTCCTGCCTTTAGCCTCCTGAGTTATGAGACACAGGCATATACCACCACATCCAGCCTTGGATGGTTCTAAAAAAGAAACAAAGTCTAGGGAGTGAATTTTAAAAGTTGTAAAATGTGGCTCTCATGCCTCACTTCCTTTTAAAGATAAATAGCTGTTTCTCTACATCTGGTGAACAGTGTGTGGCTTCTAAATCCCTAGAACAGTGATAAACTTGGATACAAGCCAGTAGTGGAAAAGATAGAATCCTGTTTTCTGAAGATCATGCTCTGTGGTCATGAGAACACATAAAGGGGTGGAAACAGTGTGTGGTGTGTGTTTATTTCCAGAATGCAGTGAAGAAACAACAAGTCATAACTTTCCCAGACCCATGGGAATTCACCAGAAGAACAGATCCTTCAAATGGAAGCAAGAGAAGATACAAGGATAAGGTGAATAAGTCACTTACAGACTCTTTCGCCCTTCCTGCTTCCAAAGACCAGCTACTCTACCGCTGCTATCTCTAAATGGATTGTATAACATCAGAGAGTTTATGATATCATATCTAATAAAGATGAACTTCAAGAGCCTTTAAGGAGGCCACAAAATTTAGAAAAATATGTCAGTAGGAAGCCTTATCTTTGTCAAACTTGGATGATTTAAGAAAAACAGTTTAGGGCCAGAGATTTAGCTCAGTGGTTATGGTGCCTGACTCACAAGCACAAGGTCCTGAGTTCGATCCTGGGTAACCACATACAGTGTTGGGTGTGGTGAGACACACCTACCAGCAATCAATACCACATACCACAGTGCCGGGCGTGGTGGCTCACGCCTGTAATCCCAGCCCTCGGGAGGCAGAGACAGGAGGATTGCTGAGTTTGAGGCTTGCCTGGGCTATAGAGTGAGCTCAGGGCCAGCCTGAACTACAAAGCGAGACCCTGTCTCCAAAAAAAAAAAAAAGTTCTAAGAGTGACAAAGAGTTCCTCAAAGGGAGAAGTCTCAATGTAGAACTTCCTGGTTTGTGGACCAAAATTTGCCTTTCTGTAGTTTCATGTAAACATTTTGCTAGCATGAGTTTAAAAGTACATTCTGGGCTGGGGATTTAGCTCAAGTGGTACCATGCCAGCCTTGGATGCATAAAGGCCTGAGTTCAATCCCCAGTACTGCAAAAAAAAAAAAACACTTTCTGTTGGGGGGGAGTAAAGAAGAGGTATAAGCATAATTGTGAAGAGAAAAATAGGAAAAAATTAAACATCCTACAAGATATAAATTTTATATTGTTAAATTATTTGATAGTAAGTAACAAACCAACTAGTTAATGTAGATAAACAAGGAATTATGCACATACTGACTCATTCCCAAAATCTAAGGACAAGTGGACACCCAGACATAGCGTAGCTGACAGGTTGGAACTAACAAACTCTTTCTACCGGGTTGCCATCGAAATAACTGTGTCTGCTGTTCTCCATGTTGGTGTGCTTTGTTCCAGTTTCAGATTGCTGGGAGGCTCTGACTGGCCTCATTTACCTCACATTCCTGTCTGATAGTTCTCCATACCTGGGGCTCCAGAGGTGATTCCTTGAGGGAGAGTGGGAACTCTTACAGAAAATGAGGAAAAAGAGCTGATGTTTCAGATAACCTGCCTTATACCCACAATCAGTAGAAAAGGTTTTGCCTGACCAAAGAAGGAGACCAGTAGTTTGCACTTCCCAGTTTTGTTGAATTGGAAATGGATCATTTCCCAAGAATGTCAGAATGTCTTTTTGGCTTTGAAAAGTGATTCTTAGGTGAACATTAGTTTATGATACAGAGTAAAGTCTAGACAGAAAAATACTTCTAAAGAATGACTCTTTTCATTGTAAAGAATAAAGTATGGGCCCAGGGACATTGCATGGTGGTAGAGTCCTTGCTTAGCATATGTGAGGCCCTGAATTCAATCCCTAGCACTGTACCCTCTAAATCCCAGAATAGATTATATATCACAGTACTTAATTGAATGTCACAGTGATACTGTATGAGAGTATCTTCAAGACGAGTAGTACACTGCAAAGTTTTTAAGTGAAGTCTGAAATGTATAGCAACTTAATTAAATTGATCACATTCTGGAAAGGGTGAGAAAAGTTTGTGTTATAGCTCTAAAGTCCTTGCACACACCCTGCTTGAGTCCCTTTTTTGTGTGCATCTCATTTTTTCTCCCAGCAGGTTTATATCTTAGAAATATCTTGGCAAAAAGTTACCATGATAAGTTTATATAAGGCTTAGGTATTCTTTTCTTCATCTCAACATAGGGAAAATATTCTTTTCCTTTCTAAATGGACTGGCAGAATGCTTATATTTAAATTCTATATCTTAGAGTTTATATCTGCCCTATTCCACTGCTCCCATGAAATTGCTGAGCGTATATGACTTCAGCAGGGTCATGGAGCTTCTGTTGTGAAACTCATCAGAGTCATCAGAAAGCCCAAGGCCAAGTTCAGGCTGAAAGCAATGACTGCGTTGATTGAAATTTGAGATTACATGATGCCATTTGACATTTAAAGGTGTTTATCATGTAAGAAAGTAAAACCAACTCTGAATAATAGTGTTTGTCAGTGAACTAGTTAGAGATGAAGTATGTTGATATATGTAGTAGTACATTCCAGCCAGTGACCAGGTTGTAAAAAAGAAAGTCTTTAAAAATTAATACATTCATACTTTTTCATGGTGAAAGCTTTCAAAATATTTTCATCTAGCTTTTTAAAATTTACAGTGCATTATTGTTACCTATGCTCCCCCTCCCCTCCAGGGCAACAGGAAACCTTGCTTGTACGTAAGGGTAACTTAGTACTACCATTGATCAGCCTTTCCCATGCTCCCTTAATTTGCCTGTCTCTGGCAGCCAGCACTCCATCCTCAAATCACAGACTCGGATCTCCCCCAACCTCAACCTCAGGAAGAGCTGAGACTACAAGGCGCCTGCCACACGCCTGGCTTTTCAGGTTCATCTTGTTCAGCCTTGTCTCATTTCTGAAAGGCATGGGGACTAGTGCCTGCAGACCGAAACCTCTGACATTGAGACGGAATATAAGCTTCCCTCCCACCACATCACAGCAGTAGAAGCTAAACCAGACTCCTCTCAAGATGTATATTTGCAGCTGTTTCGTCCTGCTTTGTTTTGTTTGTTGAAATAGGGTCTCGCTTTGTCATTCAGGCTGGCCCTGAGCTCACTATGTAGCCCAGGCAAGCCTCAAACTCAGCAATCCTCCTGCCTCCCAAGTGTTAGTTAGGATTACAGGTTTGATCCACCACGCCCGCCACTGTGGCATGTGGTATCAGGGATCAGTCTCAGGACCTCGTGCTTGCCAGGCAGATGCTGGAACCACAGAGCTAAATCCCTGGCCCGATTTTGTTGTTTTTTGTACAGTGCAGAAACTTTATAGTTTGGTGCAGTCCTGTTGTCTAGTTTCACTCTTTTTTTTTTTGAGACAGGGTCTCGCTTTGTAGTTCAGGCTGGCCCTGAGCTCACCATGTAGCCCAGGCAAGCCTCGAACTCAGCAATCCTCCTGTCTCTGCCTCCTGAGTGCTGGGAATACAGGCATGAGTCACCA